>JAINUV010001020.1:0-23651 GCA_020205505.1 Panax japonicus
ATTGTGATTAAAGTCATCTTTGGCTTACGTGCATAGATGAACTTGGTATGATTATGACCAAGGATTATTCAGTATAATCATGATCGTAATGTAATGAATGATATTGTAAAAGTCCTCATTGGCTTGTAGTTCATTGATGGACAATTGTTGGTATGATTATAACCAGGGATTATTCGGTATAATCATGACCATTGATGATTACATGAATATCCTTGGCCCGTAGTGCAGGGATGATTCGATGATGTGGTTTATTTATTAAGCTGAGTCTCAGCGATAAAGTTGATGAAAAACTTTTTAAATCATAGAAGATAGTAGATTTTATGCTCTACTTAACTCTTCTAATGGATTACTTATTCCGCTGCAGTTGTTGATCTAAAATTTGTGTCTATTGTATTCTATCAGTTGTTATACTGTTGAAGGTTAAGGATAATTTATTCTGCATTATCTTAGTCATAATATTTCTTACTGGGCTAGTTGAGCTCACCCTTTCTTTCATTGTTCTCTTCAGGAAATGAGAATATAGTTGGGACGAGTCGGAGAATGGAGTGATGGTCCAGGATAAATGGTTTTAGTAGTCCTCACTATTCTACGGAATAATGTGATAATAATTATAATGAGGACTCCATTGAGTGTGGATATTGTCTAGATGATAATATTTTTGTTTAAACTCTCAGCTATGTTTTGTCGTGTTTTACATGACCGTTGTATAATTAAGTTGTATTTGAATTTATGCATTGTGTATCTGGCGACCCAAGATGGGTGAGGTATACCTGTTTTGGGGGCGTCACAATACTGGAGAACGACACTTGCGTCCATACAACGCCTCAAATGGAGGCATGCCTATACTTGCTTGAGAACTGTTGTTGTAAGAGAATTCCACGTAATGGCAAGTACTTGTCCCAACTTCCTTTGAAGTCTAGGACACAAAGTCTTAATAGATCTCAAGAGTTTGAATAGTCCTCTTTGACTGCCCGTCCGTTTGAGGATGATATGCAGAACTGAATCGTAAATCCGTGCCCATAGCTTTTTTCAAACTGACTCAAAATTGTGAAGTGAATCTTTGGTCTCGATTAGAAACTATGGATACTGGCAGACCATGCAGTCTTACAATCTCATTTATGTATAAACGAGAAAGACGTTCAAGTGAATAAGTTTCTCATATAAGTAAGACATGATCAGACTTGGTTAATTTGTCGACAATGACCCAAATTGCATCTATGCCTTGAGAAACTTTGGGAAGACCAGTAACGAAGTCCATGTTAATGTGTTCCCACTTCCATTCTAAAATTTGAAGTGGTTGCAATGGACCTTTTGGCACTTGATTCTCCGCCTTGACACGTTGACAGGTCAAACACCTTGAGATAAACTCCGCGATCTCTCTCTTCATATTTCTCCACTAAAAATATGTCGAAGATCACGATACATTTTAGTACTCCCAGGATGAATTGCAAACGGTGTGTTATGTGCCTCCATCATGATTTTATACTTCAAATCAGAGTCATTAGGAACACAAAGTCTGGAGTTGCCTTGAAGTATTCCTTCTTTGTCGATTCTTGCTTCTGGAATAGCACTTTCTTGTACTTTCTCGTATATTTGACATCATCACGTGGGTCCCTGAAGTCTTTAACTCTATCTCCATCCTTTGTAAGTCATACAAAATAGGCCTTTGTGTTGACAATATTGCACTTGTACCCGCACAAGATCTTCTACTCAATGCGTTAGTTACCACGTTCGCTTTTCCAAGATGGTATTGAATGGTATGATCGTAATCTTTCAACAGCTTGAGCCAATGTCGTTATCGAATATTGAGTTCCTTTTGGGTGAAGAAATATTTGAGGTTTTTATGATCTATATAGATCTCCACTTTTTCCCCATATAGGTAACGTCTCCAGATCTTTAGCGCAAAAACGACTGCTGCCAACTCTAGATTATGAGTAGGATAATTCCTCTCATATTCTTTGAGTTGTCGTGAGGCATAGGCTATGACTTTCCCATATTACATGAGAACACATCCTAAACCTCTGCCTGAAGCATCGTTGTAGATGACAAATCCCTCCGAACCTGATGGTGTTGTCAAAACAGGTGCTGAAATGAGTCTCCTCTTGAGTTCTTACAAACTCTTCTCACATTCCTCGCTCTATCGTAATTTTGTATCTTTTCGAGTCAGCTGAGTTAATGGAGTGGCGATTCGAAAAAATCCTTGCAAGAATCTCCGATAATAACCAGCTAAGCCCAGAAAGCTACGTACTTCGGTTACTGACTTAGGTTGCTCCCAACTTTGTATTGCTTCAATTTTCGCCAGATCAACTGATATTCCAAGCTACATGCCTAAGGAATGCTACTTCCTCAAACCAGAACTTGCATTTCTTCAACTTTGCATATAACTTGTTTTCACGAAACTTTTGGAGTATCAACCTCAAGTGTTACTCGTGATCTTCACGGCTTTTGGAGTATATGAGGATGTCATCAATAAAGACAACCACAAAATGATCCAAATATTCCTTGAATACTCGTTCATCATATCCATAAAGGTAACAGGAGTATTAGTCAATCCAAAAGACATGACTAGGAATTCATAATACCCGTACCGACTTCTGAAAGCAGTCTTTGGAATGTCATCAGTTTTAATCTTTAACTGATGATATCCGGAATGAAAATCGATCTTTGAAAAGAATTTAGCACCTTGCAACTGGTCAAACACGTCATCAATGCAAGGTAACGGGTACCTATTTTTGATGGTGACATGATTCAACACCCGATAATTAATGCAAAGTCGCATACTCCCATCTTTCTTCTTTACGAATAAAACAAGAGCGCCCAAGGAGATGTACTAGGACGAATGAAACCGATGTCTAAAAGTTTCTTCAGTTGGGTTTTTAACTCCTGAAGTTCAATAGGAGCCATTCGATATGGGGCTTTGGAAATGGGTTTTGTACCGGGTTCAAGGTTACTACCAAACTCGATTTAACGCTCTGGGGGTAGGCCAGGAAGTTCTTTAGGGAATACGTCAGGAAATTTATTAACAATAGAAATATCATTCAAATCTGACGTATTTTTGTTTAAATCCGTGACATGGGCTAAGAAAGCTTGATATCCGTTTTTCAATAAATGATTATACTTTATGACTTGATATAACAGTGATTAACTTTAGCGGTTTAGTTGCTTGAATTCACATAATAGGTTGGTTACGAATATGAAAGCTAATAACCTTACAAAAATAATCAATTTTAGCATGATGATTAGTTAACCAATCAATCCCTAAAATCACATCAAATGCAAGTATTTTTAAAGAGATAAGATCGACAGGTAATGTGAGGGTGCCGATTTGAATCAAACAAGATTTATAAATGGTGGATGTAATAAAGGTGTAAAATCCCAAATTTTACAAATAAAAATTTAATTTTCTCTTTTTTTTAATATTATGGTGTGGATTTAATATAATGTTATAGTTATGGGTAATATTTATAAATTTTACAAAGTATGCAAGTTTTATTATATTCGATTGGTCAGGGAATATTCGTTTTAACAAGGAATATTCGTACGGCGGCACAATCATTGGTGGACCCCACAACATAATTATTGTCGGATTGAGAAAACGACAAAAATATTTTTATGAAAATAACGGCGGAAGTTTTACCGTTGATACTGCTGAACTACTCGATAGTAAAAGTACAATAAAATGTGTGGTTGCATAGTAGCACACGGTATTGATTATTAATGCTTATGTGAGAAGTCACTCAGTTTGATTCAATTATTGTCGATATTTTATATGATGACGAAGTTTTGTTTTATTCTTATTATTAACGTAATAAAACAGAAAAACTTTATATAAAACAAAATACTTTTATAAAGTTATTCGTTTTATTAGGCTAATAGTAAAATCTTTTTATATAAAACAGAATACTTTTATAAAGTTATCTGTTTTATTAGACAATAATTAGAATATATTATATTTTATTATGCATAGTGTTTGCATAGTGCCTGCATAGTGTTTGCATAGTAAAATCTTTTTAAAAGTTATTCATTTTATTAGATTATAAATAGAATATATTATATTTTATTTAAAAGATTTTGCTTTAAATACGGACCGTCCGATTAAAGTAAATCAATCTGGACCGTTCGTGAATTAGTTACTATGCATTCCATTCTCCTATAAACAGAAGCTCATTCCTTCATTTTCTTACGAATTCACTGAAACTCTAGAGAGAGAAACTATAGAGAGAAAGAAGAAAAGTATTTGCTACTTCACCAGTTCTATATCAAGTTTTTTTTTACGGTAAAGGGTATTATTTCTTTTGTATTCATGAAGAGAACTTCTATTATTCCATCTTTATTATTCTGTTGGAATAACTTGTATACGCGGTCTACCCTATACTTGGTAAAATTCTTCTATTATTCTGTTCATTATTTTGTCGGAATATCTTGTCTGTGCGTTTTACGCCGGACCTGGTTCCGTTATTTAGTATTCTGTTGGAATAACCTGTCTATGCGAAGTACCATATGCATGGTGATTTTTGTTGTTATTCCATTCCTTATTTATTCTGTTAGAATGCATCTTGTCGGTGCGTATTACGCCTGACCTGGTTCCATTCTATTGGAATATCCTGTCTGTGTGGATTCGCATATGACCTGGTTCCATTCTTTATTATTCTGTTGGAATATCCTGTCTGTGCGGATTACGCATGACCTGATTCCATTCGTTATTATTATGTTGGAATAACATGTCTATGTGGATTACCGCATGCATAGTGAATGATCATTCGTATTCATTCCTTATTAATTGTGAAAATGATCTGTCTACTTGGATTACCGCATGGTGGGCGAAAATCCATTTGCAGTTTCGTAATTTTTCTGACCTCAAAAATTCTGGAAAAATTTGGAATGATAATTTGATGAGCTTTCTAGATTGTGTCCAAAAATAGCGATTTTTGGATGTATAGATTAGGAGTTATGAATTTTATAGGAAAAGACTATTTAAAAGTAAACCTTATAACTCCTTGTGGTTAACTCCAAAATTGGTGAAATTTTTATTGGGAGTACATATATATAACAGGAGTATACCCTGTAAATTTCAGAATTTTTGGACAAAAGTACAGTTTATGATAATGTCTAAATATTCGGCAATTTAGCCATATGAAAAATAGTAAATGAATTTTAAAAATTCGAGAAAAATATAGTTTCATATAAGACTATATTCTGCTAAATCCCAGAAAAGAATATTTTCTGGGACTGATTTGGTATTTTTTATGAAATAAACTAGTTATGAGTAAATGAATTAAATATTTTATGTGAAGTAACAATATTGGAAATAGGATTTATGGCTTGGGAATCCTATATAGGGTATATGCAGATTTTTGATGAGGGATTTGATCATTGGTAATGAAATTTTATGAGTATTACATTTTTGAATGATTTAAATGCATTATTTGGTAAAGTGTAAATAATTGAAATAAATTATTTATAAGTTTAAGAAGTGATTAAAATATTGTTATAATATTATGAGTTTATTAAGTGATTGATAATATTTGGATAAATTTAAGTCTTTAATATTTATTCTTGTTTTGCTTATATTATGGTCATCATCCTCATGCTTATATTGTGATTAAAGTCATCTTGACTTACGTGCAAAGATGAACTATTAATTATTGGTTTTATAGTTGTATATCTTTAGCTTACGTGGCAAAGATGGACTGCTTGATTATTAGTTTTATAGTTGTATATCTTTGACTTACGTGCAAAGATGGACCGTTGATTATTGGTAGTATATCTTTGGCTTACGTGCATTGATGGGAAGTTATTGGTATGATTATAACCAGGGATTATTCGGTATATGTGAGACCCCAATTTTATAAAATAAAAGTATTCAATTTCCTATAATTATTCTATTTAGTAAATGTTAATTGATAAAGGTTAAAGTTAAGGGTGATATGTCAAATTTTACAAAGTAAGCAAGTTGTTATAAATAATTGATGGTAAAATACGCGTGGTTGCATAGTAGCACACGATATCGATTATTGATGCTTATTTGAGAAGTCACTCAGTTATACTCAATTATTACTACAGTAATTGTTGCATCATATCTCTTATATTATTGATTCGATTATTGCCATAGTGCATCTGCATTATATGATATATTATTAAATCAATAATTGAGACGACAAAGTTATTCATATTATTAAATTGCAATATTTACAATGTCTAGAAGTTCTGTCGAGGAGAGGTTTGGTCACTAATTGCGCGCCAATAGGGAGAAATCCTTATTGGAAAGCCCCCTCTTTCCTGGGAACGACCTGGTTGTTAAATATTGTGAGTTATGATATTAATGATGATTAAGTTCGTGTTGATTAAAGATGAATTTGATAGTTCTATTGTGTTGGGATTATTGGTGTTAGTTGAAATCGACATCTATTCTGATAATAATTGATGTCTGGGGGTTATATTGATAAATCAGATAATTTATTCGGATAAATAAGCAATTAATTGCTACTAATTCACATGCTTATATAATATTTGTTTACATGTGTCTACTATTGAATCACATTCTTATACTATTAAGGAGGAGTTGGTGTAAGATTGATAATACTTGCATGATTAAATTAAAGATGGAGGTATAGATGGAGGTACTATACCGTAATTCGTATTTCTGCATGATTATAACTATTGATTCACATGATTGAACTATTAATTCACATTATTTACTATTAGGGGAGGTGATGCAAGTTTGATAATACTTGCAAGACTAAATTAAAAATGAAAGAAAATTTGGAGGGTATTGTACTGTAATTTTTCGAGCCCCAAATCGTGCAATTATCGAAACAATATTTTTCTATAAATAGAAGCTCATTCTTTCTTCATTTCTCACCAATTCACTAAAGCTATAGAGCATTTATTATAGAGAGAAATTATAGAGAGTAAGAAGAAGAGAAGTTTTGTTACCTCTCTATTCCAGTATCCAGCTTTATTCTAAGGTAAGGGATATTATATGTTGTACTCGTAAGGGGTATTATTCTTTCGTATTCATGAAGAGAATATTTTCTTTCAATACTCGTAAGAGTTGTTATTTCATTCTTCATTATTATGTTGAGAATAACCTGTATATGCGAAGTTAACCGCATACATGCTGAAATTCTTCTGTTATTCCATTCCTTATTAGTATGTTGGAATAACCTGTCTATGCGACAGTACTGCATACATGGTGAAATTCTGTTATTATTCCATTATTTATATTCTGTCGGATATCATGTCTGTGCCGTTTACGCTGGGACCTGGTTCCATTATTTATTATCTATCGGAATATCATGTCTATGCGTTTACGCCGGACCTGGTTCCATTATCTATTATTCTCTGTCAGAATATCTTGTCTGTGCGTTTACGTCGGACCTGGTTCCATTCTTATTATTCTGTTGGGAATAACCTGTCTGTGCACTCTATCGCACGCATGGTGAATCCTTCTATTATTCCATTCTTTATTATATGTTAGAATAACTTGTATATGTGGATTACCACATGCATGGTGAATGATCCTTTATATTCATTTCTTATTAAATTATGAAAATGATCGATTTGCGTTGATTATGATGAGAGTCATAATAAAAGCATTGGACTAATGAAAATCCATGGGTATATTAGTATTAGTAAGTGTTATGATGAGTTTATGTGGTTATTATGAGAAAACATGAAAGTTTCTTAGAAATCACAAAGAGTTGAAAATCAGATTTTGGTGAAAATAGAAACGTTGAAATTCAATTGACCATATCTCCTATTATATTTCAAATTTTTGAGTGTGATTAAGTCCTACAGTTAGATCTATGAGTTTGCTAACTTATCCAAGTGGAATCACTGGAAAAGGTGTGTATATTTTCGTGTGGACTGATTTTAGCAAGAAGTACAAAAGCTACAAATAGCAAATAGCTACTGCTCATAAAATTAAAAGGGTTGTTTCAGTACTTAATTTGTGAGAAAAATTCCGCCTTTTGGGACATGAAAGTATATGGTATAAAGTACCTCCTGTCCAAAAATGAGCTCATTCCGACTTAAAATGAGCAAGTTATGACCATTTCTATATTTAATTTTTTTGACGAAAAATACTATAACCGGAGTTCTATAACTCCGAATGACCATGAAATTTTAACTGGAAGATCATGTTAACATGTGTAAGATCTGCCAAGATTTGGAAATTTCTGGAGTTAAACTTGAACGTAGCTAACTTTCTTAAGGAATTAATTAGAAATTGATTTTTGAAAAATAGTAAAATGAATTTTAAAATTCTGAGAAAAATATATGTTCAATATTGGACTATATTCATGCTAAATCTCAGAAAATAAATATTTTTTGGGATTGATTTTGTATTTTTCATGAAAATGATCTAGTATGAGTAATGAGTTAAATATGTTATGTGAAGTATACAAAATTGGGAAAATAAGATTTAATGGCTTGGACATCCTATACAAGGTATATGCATATTTTTGTATGAGGGGCTTTAATCATGGTGATGAAATCTTATTTGTTATGACATTTTTGAAATGATTAAATGTATTATTTGGTAAATTGTAAACAATTAAAATAAATTGTTTATAAGTTTAAGAAGTGATTAAATATTGTTATGATATTAATAATATTAGATTATGAGTGGATGATAATATTTGGATAAATTTAAAGTCTTTAATATTTATCCTTATTTTCGTTTGATTAATACTTATATCATTGTCATTATCCTCATGTATATATTATGTTGAAAGTCATATGTGGCCTGTAGTGCATAGATGGACTTGGTATGATTATGACCTAGGGATTATTCGGTATATAATTATGACCGTAATGTTACAAATGATGTGGAAAAGTCCTCATTTGCCGTAGTGCATTGATGAACAATTTTTTGGTATGATTATGGCTATGGATTCTCTTCGGCCAAGGGTGCAAAGATGAATTATTTTATGGAATGATCAGGACCGTTGATAAAAATACTGATTATCTTTGGCCCGTAGTGCATGGATAATTCGTGGTCATGACACTAAAAGAATGTCCTTGGCCTATAGTACATGGATGAATTGATGATGTGGATTAATTATTGAGTTGAGTCTCAACAATGAAATATTAATTCATGGATGTGATACTAATGAATATCCTTGGCCGTAGTGCATGGATAATTCATGGATGTGATATCAAAGAATATCCTTGGCCGTAGTGCAGGGGTGATTCAATGATGTGGATTATTTATTAAGCTGAGTCTCAGCGATAAAATATTGATAATAAACTTTTAAATTCGTAGAAGATAGTAGATATCATGCTCTACTTAACTCTTCTAAAATACAGTTGTATGTCTTTGGCCTGTAGTGCAAAGATGAATTATTAAGGAATATCTTTGGCCGTAGCGCAAAGATGAATTTATTAGTATGATTATAAGCAGGGATTGTGATTTGGTATAACCATGAATTTTGATGTTTCAGGTGAAGATAGGTGATGAAAATTATCTTCGTCCTGGGTGTGAAAAGCAATTCAGAATCACAATTATGATTATGAGTTATTCATATGATTGTGGACATGAATGTTGATTGATTTTACAGGGATAAAACATTGTTGGTGGACTTTTAACATGGAGGAGATAATAGTACCTGGTGGTCTATTTGACTCTTCTAATGGATTGTTCGTTCCGCTGCAACTATGGTTGAAAAGTTTTTATCATCTACCATATGTTCTAAATCTTTGATTTATTACTGATGAAGGCTATTGATAATTTAATTATCTTTAGTCATGATATTCTTTACTGGGCTAGTTGTGCTCACCCTTTTGCTTCACAATTCCTTTCAGGTAATAAGAGTGTAGCTTGGTCTAGTAGGGATAACAGGGAAATAGTGAGATGGTTCGAGACTGTTGAAGTTTCTCAATACATTATAAAACAGCATGACATTGCAACATATAATTGTATTGAGGACCTAAGATGTGCGTGTCGTATTTTATACGTCACTTAATAATTGATTTGGTGAACAACAATAGGTTGATGAGAACCAATTTTGGAAGGGTGTTTTGCCACTATTCTACATGATGTCTAATGACTACAATCTCGTGTTATCATAAGACAGGGGTTTGTACACATCCACTTGCTGATATATCAACGAGCACTACCTTATATGATCTTGGAGATATTTGAAATATAATTCTCACTTGGAGACACTGAGATAATTATATGTCAAGAAAAGACTCATCATTGGAAGGATATAATAGTAATCTTCTCATTTTTCTTTGAGGTCTATTGGATCACAAGGATAATTCTTCGGAAATATGATATCTACCATAACGTAGATTTATGGCCTCCCATTATGAAGGTTTTCTTGAGCACTTCCCAAAGATTTAAATATCTAAAACAGTTATTGAATGTACTTTTATGTAACTACCATTGTAAGGTTGTGGGTCGAGGCACCAGGAGAGTTACATACATTTGTATTGAAACTCACAGCTTAACTGTTGTCGTACTCTGCACGATAGTATCAACAGTTGTATAAATAAATGTTATTTGATTTTTATAGAGTGATATCTGGCGACTCAGAATGGGTCGGGTGGACCTATTTTTGGGGGCGTCACAATTGGTATCAAAGCTTAGGGATATGGTCGCTGGCAGAGATATTAGTCTAGAACTAGGAGGGGAGAGACGAGTAATATACTTCGCTAGGGTGGGACTTACCTAAGCCAAAATTTTTACTTGATTAGTTGATAATTTGTGATATGTCAATTAACCTTTGTTTTGAAGGTATATTTTAGAATGATATCTGCAAATACAGGAGATGAGCAATGGGAAAATTATGATACAGAGGATATAACCAAGAAGGTACAATCTGAAAAGAAAGCAAGGTATCCTCATCTCTTCGAACTACCAGGTACGTAAATTTCGAGGGCGAAATTTAAAAGGAGGGGAGATTGTGAGACCTCGAATTTTATAAAATGAAAGTATTCAATTTTCCTATAATTATTCTATTTAGTAAATGGTTAAATTGATAAAGGTTAAAGTTAAGGGTGATATGTGAAAATTTTGCAAAGTAAGCAAGTTGTTATAAAATAATCGGTGGTAAAATAAGCGTGGTTGCATAGTAGCACACGATATCGATTATTGATGCTTATTTGAGAAGTCACTCAGTTATACTCAATAATTGCTACAGTAATTGTTGCATCATATCTCTCATATTATTGATTCGATTATTGTCATAGTATCATCTGCATTATATGATATATTATTAAATTAATAATTGAGACGACAAAGTTATTCATATTATTAAATTGTAATATTTACAATGTCTAGAAGTTTTGTCGAGGAGAGGTTTGGTCACCTAATTGCGCGCCAATAGGGAAAAATCCTTATTAGAAAGCCCCCTCTTTCCTGGGAACGACTTGGTTGTTAAATATTGTGAGTTATGATATTAATGATGATTAAGTTCGTGTTGAGTAAAGATGAATTTGATAGTTCCATTGTGTTGGGATTATTGGTGTTAGTTAAAATCGACTATCTATTTCCGATGATAATTGATGTTTGGGGGTTATATTAATAAATCGGGTAATTTATCGGAATAAATGAGCAATTAATTGCTACTAATTCACATGCTGATATAACTATTTGTTCACATGTGTGTACTATTGAATCACATTCTTATACTATTAGGGGAGTTGGTGCAAGATTGATAATACTTACATGATTAAATTAAAGATGGAGGTATAGATGGATGTACTATACCGTAATTCGTATTTTCACATGATTATAACTATTGATTCACATTATTTACTATTAGGGGAGGTGGTGCAAGTTGATAATACTTGCAGGACTAAATTAAAAATAAAGAAAATTTGGAGGTATTGTACTGTAATTTTTCGAGCCCCAAAACGTTGTAATTATCGAAACTATATTTTTCTATAAATAGAAGCTCATTCTTTCTTCATTTCTCACCAATTCACTAAAGCTATAGAGCATTTATTATAGAGAGAAATTATAGAGAGAAAGAATAAGAGAAATCTGCTACCTCTCTACTCCAGTATCCAGCTTTATTCTAAGGTAAGTGATATTATTTGTTGTACTCGTAAGGGGTATTATTCTTTCATATTCATGAAGAGAATTATTTTCTTTCAATACTTGTAAGAGTTGTTATTCCATTCTTCATTATTATGTTGGACTAACCTGTATATGCGAAGGTACCGCATACATGGTGAAATTCTTACGTTATTCCATTCCTTATTTTATCTTGGAATAACATGTCTATTTGAGAAGTACCGCATACATGGTGAAATTTTGTTATTATTCCATTCTTTATTATTCTGTCGGAATATCCTGTCTATGCGTTTACGCCGGACCTGGTTCCATTATTTATTATTCTGCTGGGAATAACCTGTCTGTGCAGTCTATCGCACGCATGGTAAATCCTTCTGTTATTCATTCTTTATTATTCTGTTGGAATAACCTGTATATGTGGATTACCACATGCCTGGTGAATGATCCTTTATATTTATTTCTTATTAAATTGTGAAAATGATCTGTTTACGTTAATTATGATGAGAGTCATAATAAAAGCATTGGACTAATGAAAATCATGGGTATATGTAGTATTAGTAAGTTTATGATGAGTTATGTTGGTTATTATATGAAAACATGAAAGTTTCTTAGAAATCACAAAGAGTTGAAAATCAGATTTGGTGAAAATGGAACGTGAAATTCAATTGACCATATCTCCTATTATATTTCAAATTTTTGAGTGTGGTTAAGTCCTACAGTTAGATTATGAGTTTTCTAACTTATCCAAGTGGAATCACTGGAAAAGGTGTTGTAGATTTTCGTGTGGACTGATTTTAGCAAAGGTGTCAAAAGCTGCAAAATAGAAAAATGCTACTACCCGTAAAATTAAAAGGGCTGTTTCGGCCACTTAATTTGTGAGGAAAATTCCGGCCTTTGGGACATGAATGTATATGGTATAAAGTACCTCCTGTCCAAAAATGAGCTCATTCCGACTTAAAATGAGCAAGTTATGACTATTTCAATATTTAGGTTTTTTCGACGAAAAATTCTATAACCGGAGTTCTATAACTCCGATGACCATGAAATTTAAACTGGAAGATCATGTTAACATGTGTAAGATCCTGCCAAGATTTGGAAATTACTGGAGTTAAACTTGAAGTAGCTAATTTCTTAAGGAATTAATTAGAAATTGATTTTTGAAAATAGTAAATGAATTTTAAAATTCTGAGAAAAATATATGTTCAATATGGACTATATTATGCTAAATCCCAGAAAAGAAATATTTTTGGGATTGATTCGGTATTTTTCATGAAAATGATCTAGTTATGAATAAATGAGTTAAATATGTTATGTGAAGTAACAAAATTGGAAAATAGGATTTTATGGCTTGGAAATCCTATATAAGGTATATGCATATTTTGATGAGGATTTAATCATTGGTGATGAAATCTTATGAGTATGGCATTTTTGAATGATTAAATGCATTATTTGGTAAAGTGTAAACAATTGAAATAAATTGTTTATAAGTTTAAGAAGTGATTAAAATATTGTTATGATATTAATAATATTAGATTATGAAGTGAATGATAATATTTGGATAAATTTAAAGTCTTTAATATTTATCATTGTTTTTGTTTGATTAATACTTTATATCATTGTCATTATCCTCATGTTATATTATGTTGAAAGTCATCTTGGCCTGTAGTGCATAGATGGATTTGGTATGATTATACCAGTGATTATTCGGTATATATCATGACTGTAATTTTACAAATGAGTGAAAATGGTCCTCATTGGCCGTAGTGCATTGATGGACAGTTTTGGTATGATTATGGCTATGGATTCTCTTCGGCAAAAGGTGCAAAGAGTGTATTGTTTATGGAATGAACAGACCGTTAGATGAAAACACGATTATCTTTGGCCCGTAGTGCATGGATAATTCGTGGTCATGATACTAAAAGAATGTCCTTGGCCTATAGTGCAGGGATGAATTGATGATGTGGATTAATTATTGAGTTGAGTCTCAACAATGAAATATTATTCATGGAGTGTGATAATAATGAATATCCTTAGGCCGTAGTGCATGGATAATTCATGGATGTGATATCAACGAATATCCTTGGTCGTAGTGCAGGGGTGATTCAATTATGTGGATTATTTATTAAGCTGAGTCTCAGTGATAAATATTGATAATAAACTTTTAAATTCGTAGAAGATAGTAGATATCATGCTCTACTTGACTCT
Source organism: Panax japonicus (assembly GCA_020205505.1). Lineage (NCBI taxonomy): Eukaryota > Viridiplantae > Streptophyta > Magnoliopsida > Apiales > Araliaceae > Panax > Panax japonicus. The sequence continues at coordinate 14,234 of JAINUV010001020.1, forward strand.
TCTAAAATACAGTTGTATGTCTTTGGCCTGTAGTGCAAAGATGAATTATTAAGGAATATCTTTGGCCATAGCGCAAAGATGAATTTATTAGTATGATTATAAGCAGGGATTGTGATTTGGTATAACCATGAATTTTGATGTTTCAGGTGAAGATAGGTGATGAAAATTATCTTCGTCTTGGGTGCGAAAAGGAATTCAGAATCACAATTATGATTATGAGTTATTCATATGATCGTGGACATGAATTGTTGATTGATATTACAGGGATAAAACATTATTGGTGGACTTTTAACATGGATGAGATAATAGACCTGATGGTCTATTTGACTCTTCTAATAGATTTCTCGTTCTGCTGCAACTATGGTTGAAAAGTTTTATCATCTACCATATGTTCTAAATCTTTGATTTATTACTGATGAAGGCTATTGATAATTTAATTATCTTTAGTCATGATATTCTTTACTAGGCTAGTTGTGCTCACCCTTTTGCTTCACAATTCCTTTCAGGTAATAAGAGTGTAGCTGGGTCGAGCGGGATAACAGGGAAATAGTGAAATGGTTCGAGACTGTTGAAGTTTCTCAATACATTATAAAATGGCATGACATGCAATATATAATTGCATTGAGGACCTAAGATGTGCGTGTCGTATTTTATACGTCACTTAATAATTGATTTTGGTGAACAACAATAGGTTGATGAGAACCCAATTTTGGAAGGGTGTTTTTGCCACTATCATACAAGATGTCTAATGACATACAATCTCGTGTTATCATAAGACAGGGCTGTGCACATCCACTTGCTGAGTATATCAACGAGCACTACCTATATGATCTTGGAGTATATTTGAAATATAATTCTCACTTGGAGACAACTGAGATAATTATATGTCAAGAAAAGACTCATCATTCGAAGGAATATATAGAATCTTCTCAGTTTTTCTTTGAGGTCTATTGGATCAACCAAGGATAATTCTCCGGACATATGATATCTACCATAACTTAGATTCATGGCCTCCCTATGTATGAAGGTTTTCTTGAGCACTTCCCAAAGATTTAAATATCTAAAACAGTTATTGACTGTACTTTTATGTAACGTACCATTGTAAGGTTGTGGTCGAGACACTGTGAGAGTTACATACATTTGTATTGAAACTCACAGCTTAACTGTTGTCGTACTCTGCACGACAGTTCAACAGTTGTATAAATGAAGTTGTATTTTGATTTTTATAGAGTGATATCTGGCGACTCAGAATGGGTCTGGTGGACCTTTTTTGGGGTGTCACAGTATATTCATGACCATTATTGATAAACACGAATATCCTTGGCCCGTAGTGCATGGATAATTCGTGGTCGTAATACTATTGAATATCCTTGCCGTAGTGCAGGGATGTTCGATGATGTGGATTAATTATTAAGCTGAGTCTCAGCGATAACATATTGATAATACACTTTTAATTCGTAGAAGATGGTAGATATCATGCTCTACTTGACTCTTCTATATACAGTTGTATGTCTTTGGCTTGTAGAACAAAGATGAATTGTTATGAATATCTTTGGCCGTAGTGCAAAGATAAATTTATTAGTATGATTATGAACAAGAATTAGTGATTTGGTATAATCATGATTTTTGATGTTTCAGGTGAAGATAGGTGATGAAAATGATCTTCCGTCCTGGGTGCGAAGAGGAATTTAGAATCACAATTATGATTATGAGTTATTCATATGATTGTGGACAGGAATTGTTGATTGATGTTACATGGATAAACATTATTGGTGGACTTTTAACATGGAGAAGATAATTGACATGATGGTCTATTTGACTCTTTTAATGGATTGCTCGTTCCGCTGCAACTATGGTTGAAAAGTTTTATCATCTACCATATGTTCTAATCTCTGATTTATTACTGATAAAGGCTATTGATGATGTAAATGATATTCTTTACTGGGTAGTTGTGCTCACCCTTTTTGCTTCACAATTACTTTCAGATAATAAGAGTGTAGCTGGTCGAGCGGGGGGTAACAGGAGAATAGAACGGTGGTCTATAGCTGTTGAGGTTCTCCTTAATATAGTATGAAAATAATTTTATTGAGAACTTTAGATAAGTGTGTCGTATTGTATATGTCATTTGATATTTAATTTTGGTGAACCGAATAGGGTGAGGTGAACCCAACTTTGAAAGGGTGTTTTGCCACTATCATACAAGATGTCTAATGACATACAACCTCGTGTTATCATAAGACAGGGTTGTGCACATCCACTTGCTGAGTATATCTACGAGCACTACCTATATAATCTTGGAGTTTATTTGAAATATAATTCTCACTTGGAGACAACGAGATAATTACTATGTCAAGAGAAGACTCACCATTGGAAAGAAGATGATAGCAATCTTCTTGTTTTCTTTGGGGGACTATTGGGTCAACCAAGGATAATTCTGTGGACATATGATATCTATCATAACCTAGACGCATGGCCTCACATGTATGAAGGTTTCTTGAGCACTTCTCAAAGATTTTAATTTCTAAAACAGTTATTGACTGTACTTTTATGTAAGGTACCATTGTAAGGTTGTGGTTAAGGCACCATGAGAGTTACATACATTTGTATTAAAACTCACGGTTTAACTGTGGTCGTATTCCTGCACGACAGTTCAACAGTTGTATAAATGAAGTTTGTATTTAATTTTTATAGTATGATATTTGGCGACTCAGAATGGGTCGTGTGGATCTATTTTGGGGGCGTCACAGACATATTATCCTCACTTTATGTAGTTTAACAAATCTTTTCAAGGATAAATAAAATTGTATCTTTAGTCATCTCTATGAGAATAGAGAGATAACAAATATTATTTTAATTTTTCATACTAAATGTAAAGTTATTTTTCTATAAATAATAACTTAATTTATTAAACTATGTTCATATTTTTTATATATTAAATTATACACATTCAGTGCAAAATATAAACTTTAGTTTGAATTTTCAAAGTCAATATATAATATTTATAAATTCAAAATTAATATAATTCATTTAACTTTTTAATGCAAAACTTTTTATATAATTTATAATTTTATTATTGTAATGTCTAAATTAACTGAATTCATGTAAATTTTAAATTATAATTTGACTTCAAATACTTAATATTGATGTCGTTCTTTTAACTATACTCCGTGGGTATATATGTATAACTATAAGAACTACTGAAAAAGTACTACGTACAGGCTACCCCATTAGAATATGTATATATAAAACCATACTAAAATATATTTAAAAAGAAAATCTAATAAAAACGATAAAAATGTACTATTAACCCCCCCCCTTTTGAGTTATATTCATTAATCAATCATAAAAAAAGAGAAAAAGAAAAAAAGAAGCGGGGTTCTGAATGGTCAACCTCATCAGGCTTAAGACTACAAGTTCAAATATGTCCCCGTCTAAAGAGTAAATACTAAGTCATTTTCTAGTTATACTCTTAACTTTTTACGGCAGGGTTGTGTCACTTTTAGAAAATCCATGGGGTAGTGACTTAAATATAAAATACTAAACACTTATTTTATGTCAATTCTACTGCTGTATGTTTAGGCTGAACATCAAGATGTAGTCCTGAACCTCTCATAGCTATAGGAAAAGTCATAATTGATGACATCCGAGGTAAAGACACATCATTATAGTCTAGCTGATTATCTTATAGAGGAAGAATGATTTTTCAACTATATGACGGTAAGTCCTTTTTTATACAGAAAGAATTTCCTATTTCTTGAAGGGAAGAATGCCTTTCCTGAATAGACAAACTAAGGAAATTAATCCAAGCTAGGGATCTACTCAATTTCAGACAACCAATTATGAAAATATTCATAGTTCATAGTTTTTTTTACTAATTAGAAATTAAGTAAATACCTACGATTTCCCATCATTTTGAGCTTAAGTCAAAGATGTTCTTTCCCATCATGAAATGAAAAAAAAAAGACTAGATCCTAAAGGCCCTAGCTTGGATATCCCTAATTTTGTGCTTGTCTAACCTGTTCCGGAATGACGTGCTTTCCCATCATGTTTTTCTCGATTCTTCCATAGAAAAAGACAAGATCACTAACATGGAGTATGGACTGAAAATCCTTCGTTACACTCAGGCTTTGAAGCTGTGCAAGAGAGTGCAACTTGGGTAGGTTGCACGAAAGCCCTCACTCTGGGAACTGCCCGACATGAGTCTTTCCCACTGCCTAAAGCAGAAGGAAAGACGTAATTCAAATGAAACAGCTCCCTAGAGGGAGAAACTGGTCCTCCCCAAAGGAGGAGGAGCGCAACGAAGGAGGGAATAACGTTAAACAATTACGTGCGCGCGCGTCCGCGCGAAAGCCAAAAACGGTGCTCCTCGTTGATTGCACGGGTAATCAACCGCTCACTCCCCGACCCGACTATTTCCTTATAGGAAATAGAGTACGGGTCGACTAGCTCTAAAGCAAAAAATACTGAGACTTTCCAAAGGACTACAACCCAAAATACCATATGGAGGAGCCACCGTCAATGTTTAGGTATAATTGTGAAGTTCCTAAGGAATCTTCACGCGGCCATGCTCTACCATGGAGGAAACAGGTAGGTCGACCTACTCCATGGCTTAGCGCGCACGCTGCCCTCTGTATGTAATCCTGGCTTCTTGAGGCAACCGTTGTCGTCTTGTCTTTTATTATACCACCAAAATATCGGAGATAACCATTACAATGCGATGAGGATTCTGGTACAAACCTTCCATCAGTTAAGCAGCTAACAGAAGGAGATATATGGTTCAACGGTCACTAATGACAATTTTGAGTTCGACTTCTTGTTTGTTTTTTTTAGAAACAAAGGCTACTAACATCTCCGAAGAAAGTTGGTGCATGTCTCCCCCGAAAGGAGACGAACGTAGCGAAGATGGGAAAATAATTCTTTCTGTATAGGCCCTTTTGTAACTTTCTATTAGACTTGCTAGACAGGGGATGCTTTGCTCCCGTGAACCAAGTTTGTAATTTTATATAGTTGATAGTTGATAGTTGATTTATAATTTTTTAATTATTTTAAAAAATTTAACTTTCTGAAAATGTATAATTGTGTGAAAGTGGACAGAATTTTTTTTACTATTATTATATTTTCTTCAATTCAAATTATAAAATTATTATTGACATTTAAAAATCAAATTTAAATATATTTAAATTCAAAATTAGTAAGAATTTTTAATAATTACAAAATAATAAGTATTAAAATTATTAATATTTATTAACTAAAATTAAATCAATTTTAATTTTGAAAATATTTTAAGTTAATTTTAAAACTATTAAGTTAATATATATTTTATGTTACAAATTTAAAATTTAGAATATTACAAATTAATTATTAGGATCAAAGAGTCCAATGAAACGTGTCTGAGGGAGTAGAATGTCACCGCGAACGAGTGGGAAGCACTCTTTGTCGTAAACCGTTAGATTAGTGTTGATCCAACGCCGGGCATTCACATTTTAATTAATTAATTTGACCGTTAATATTGGGGCGGTCTCCAATATATATTATTATTATTATAATTCAAGAATTGAAATATACTGGGAGTAGAGAGAACACAGTTGAGTTGAAGGTAGAAGAATATTAGAGAGAGAGAGTGCCGACTGGGTTAGAAACCAGAATCGATCACTGAATTACAGTATTCGAGATTTTTGGCCATAATTAATCACCAAGAAGAAGAGGAAGAAGAAGGAATCGGCACTAAATTACTGTATTAGAGGTGTTGTTCAATTGGGTTTCTTACAGAATGAATTACCCAAAGGAAGAAGAGGTATTGTCTCTTTTTTTTTTGAGTAATTTCTACTTTCAGTTGGCGTACTGTTTAATTTGGGTTTAATTGGGTTTCTTCCACGATTTCTTGTCAATTTGAGTTTCTTCTTTGTGTTTCTTGTCTAATTTGGGTTTAATTTGGTTCTTCAGAATCTTCACTGAATTACCCAAAAGAATAAAAAGGTTTTTCGATTATTTGAGTAATTTCTACTTTATTTGTACTGTATAATTTGGGTTTTATTGTGTTTCTTCCACGATTTCTTGTCAATTTGGTTTCTTCTATGCGTTTCTTGTCTAATTTAGGTTTAATTGTTTTTCTTCAGAATGGTCACTTTATTACCCAAAAGAAGAAGAGGGTTTTTCGATTATCTTAGTAATTTTTACTCTGTATATCCTTACAGTTTAATTTGGGTTTCTTCTATGATTTCTTGTCTAATTTTTGATGGTACTGTTTTATTCTTGATTTTCTCTGTGTGTTTTGTGGATTTTTTTATGATTATTAATAATTTGTATTGTTTGTGGCTTAAATTGAATAGATGTTTTCTTTACATATGATTTCTGTCTAATTGGGTTTTTTCCTTGATTCTTGTCTAATTGGGTTTTTGTTTGTTTTGTCTGTCACTTTGAGTATGAGTTTCACTATCTCTTTTCTTTCCGAGTCTACTTGACTTTTTTATTTATTAATGTTGTTCTGTTTGGAAACACAATTATCAGAATCTCTCTCTCTAAAAAGGAAAAAAATGATGTGTACTAATCCTATATACATGTAATGTTTATATCAGGGTTTGGTGTCTACATATCTTTGATGCTGGCAAATGAGTTTGACCATTTTCTTGCTGGTGATGACTTGAAGAGATTGAGGAATGGGGATTTGGATTTGGGTGCCAGGCAGGAGGTGTTGATGGAGGGAAAGGTAGATTCAATTGTCTTTTAATGGGGTTTTCCCCTATTTTTGAATAATGTTTCTTTGAGTTTAGAACTTTAGATGATTGATGTTTGGATTGGATTTAGATTCCATTTTTTGAATGTTTTAAATTTGATGAACTTGGGTATTATGTATTTGAAGTGAATTTGGATTCTGACTGCAATTTCAGTTTATGATAGATCTTTTCTTGGGTAGTTTTTGGTGTTTGATGAACTGTGTTTTGGTTTTCTTATTTTGGATTCCTTTTTTATTGCAGTCACACATTAAAATGAAATGGGTTTGGTTGGATCTTTTGTTTTTGCGGATATGTTAATTGTCCTTATGTGTTTCTACTTCACATTTGATATTCCCCCCTCCCTCTTGCTGTCTGAAATTGGAATTCAGTTTCCCTTCTTTGTTGAAAAACAAAAAACAATTAGATTCTTCTAGTTATTGAAAATTACTCAATGCAATTTCTTGTTTGGTTTACAACAGATTCATGACCATTTCAGTTTTGGACCTGTGTGCATATTTGTCTGTAAAAACAGATTCCTTTCTGCCTATGTATGACTTGCCAGTAAGCTCCTAAATCAAAGCCTAAGTTATTCAATTTTATTTAGTTAAAATGTTAATTGTAGGTAATAGTTATATGCTCATTTTAAATGACTCTTTATTGCAGAAGGGCAAAGCTAGGATGATGCAATGCTGGCTGTAGCTTTTTTATCTCTGGCAGCCAAAATGGAGGAGACTGAAGTGCCTCTATGCTTAGATTTGCAGGTAGATCAATAGTTTTGTAAAATTATTTTCTAACCGAATGAAATCTCACACTATTTTTGAGTCTAATTGTCTTGATGAGTTTGATATAATTAAAAGGTGTGTAAATCGAAATTATATTTGAGGCAATAACCATACAGAGAATGGCGCTTGTTTTGAGCACATTGAAGTGGAGAATGCAAGCAATTACCCCATCTCATTTATAGATTGTTTCCTCGCAAAGATAAATGGTGATCAAATCTCATAAATTGTCAATCTTTAGATCAACCCAACTTATATTAGGCATAATAAAAGGTAGTTTTCTCTCATTTTTTTTTATGTTTGTGTTTGCATTAGGTTTGGCAAATCTCTCATTTTTTTTTCTGTTTCTTCAGGTTATAAAATTTAAACAAAGTAGCCAAAAAATATAGGAAAGGAAAATATGTAATAGCAATATCTTTTCTCATTCATAATGATATTCCCATTGTAAGTATAAAACTATAACCTCCATAACATCCATACTTAATATAAGTATGAAAATATAACATCCATTATGTTAATTAAAACTTTATTTGATAGGTATAGAATTTAGATGCACACAAATAAACATACAGTCTAGTAAAAGATTTAGACAAACATACAATTACATGAATTAAACAATTATTTGATGCTCAAATTAATGGATCCCCACCGACCACTACTACAACCATGACCATAATCATCATCATCCTCTGCAGACGATGTAATAATATCCTTAGTGTAGCTTCACCAATTTGTTCTCCTCCTTTAATTCCTGCGATTTAGCCAAAACAAAAGGCAAGTAGTCATCGAGTACTTGCCCTTTGAATTATAGACCGCGCTTGTTGGTCCGCGATGAAAATCCATTTGACCTCAAACTCTCTGTCGACGGCGACATTGATTTCGTTTGGCGAGGGGTTTTATTGACTTGAACCGCTCCGTGGACGAACTGATTTGTAAACTTCGTTACTGAGTGTCGCTCGTCCACCACGATGGTGATGAACTGAGGAGGGGTCAAAGCTAGGATGAACTTAGGCTCGTCCACCACGGGCTCGGGATGAGGTCGTTGGTTATGGATCGGACCAGTATGGTTGAGGCTGCGACTGATGCGTAGGGGTAGAGAAAGATGCCATTGACTTGCAATTATGAGGGAATAAACATATTTGTCGACGACATGGTTGGTTGTTGTAATATTAAATATATCGGAAATTGGAACGAAAGGAAGGAATGAATTAAAGGAAAGGAACTGAACTCACTACTGAGGGTCATGATTTGATTTGGTTGGCTCAAGTAGAATGAGTGAGCGTTAGGGACGTGTGCATGTTGGTATATATAGTACTCCTTCAATTACTGAAACGAAGAAGATTAGGGATCAAGCGTAACTATAATTTATAGTATGTCTATAAATAATTATATGGAGTAGTTATTTATAAATCTCTCATTCAGTCATTTGTTGATAAAAAAAAAATATAAATGGTTAATGATAGGAGATTCAACTTCTTGAAATTGGATCAATATTACGCTCTGTTTTTTGAGTTTTAAAATAGACAGAAAAGAAATAAACAGAAAGTTTAAGTTTTCTTTCCAATTCTTATGTTCTGAGTTTTTAAATGGGAAAGAAAAGAAATGGATAGAAAACTTGGCCACTTTTCCTGCCAAAGTTTTCCGTCCAAAATTGGCCTGTTGGGACGGAAAAGAAATTGAATAAATAATATTTTATAATTCTCATTATCCTCAAATTTAATATAATAAATTTTAAATTACAACTCATGCACACGTCAAGTTTTCTATTCTTTTCTATTAAAAACTCAGAAACAACACAAAGAAAAACTTCAGTTTTCTCTTCTTCTTTTCTGTTCTAATTTAAAGTTTCTATTCTTTTTCTTTTTTGTTCAAAACTCAGAAACAGAGTGTTAGTATTTGCAAGCATGAAGAAATTTCAGTATTATT
>JAINUV010001017.1:0-162391 GCA_020205505.1 Panax japonicus
CCGATATCAAATGTGACGCCCCCAAAATAGGTCAAATCCATCCAACCTATTCTGAGTTGCCAAATACATGGTACAGAAAACAACTACAACTTTATTACAATAATTTTCGTGCAAAATACAACAACACATATGTTGTGAGTTTTGATACAAATATATACCAACTGTGAGTCTCATCCCAACCTTGGATAGCACGTCACAATGACACCTTACATAAAGGTACAGTCAAAAACTGTTTTAGAAATTAAGACCTTTGGGAAGTGCTCAAGGAAACCTTCGTACATAGGAGGCCATGCGTCTAGGTTATGATAGATATCATATGCCCACAGAATTATCCTTGGTTGACCCAATAGACCCCAAAGAAAAACGAGAAGATTACTATCATATTCGTTCCAATGGTGAGTCTTCTCTTGATATATCATTATCTCCACTGTCTCTAATTAAGAATTATACTTCAACCAAACACCAAGATTATATAGGTAATGCTCGTAGATATACTCAACAAGTGGATGTGCACAACTCTGTCTTATGATAACACGAGGTTGTATGTCATTAGACATCTTGTATGATAATGGCAAAACACCCTTCCAACGTTGGGTTCGCCTCACCCTATTTGATTCACCAAATATAACTACTAAATGATGTATAAAATACAACACACTTATCTATACTGTTTAGGGAGAACTTCCACCGCTAGAGACCACCGTTCTATTCCCCTGTTACCCCCGCTCGACCCAGCTACACTCTTATTACCATAGTTACTGTCACAGGGTGCACAATCTGACACTTAATTTTTTGCGTCTTTGTCCTCCTTGTGATACACTGGTTCGCCCAACCAGTCAGCAACCTGTCAGTCACACAAGCTCAGTCTGTTTATACAAGCCACGCACACAAGCACACAATGTTTACAGGACAATGTCCCAACCTTTTATTGCTCACTCAATAACAAGGAATACAATACATATGCTAGGACTCGCAGGCTACACTTGTTCAGTGATCTCACATGCCTTGCTGAGCCCTTGGCTACAAATATAAATACACATTAGGCTGCAGTTGATAATCCCAACTGCTAGGTCATTCAGAACCAATAGGAAACCAGTATTTTGAATCAGCAACCGCCTGCAAATTGCCCACTAGCAGAGGTGTGCATCCCATGATGTGCAAACTGCCCATGAACTGCTCCTCAACTGCCCATTGGCAGTTGTGTGCGCCCCATGATGTGCAACTGCTCATCAACCGCCCACCAGCAGGTGTTGGGCTCCCCATGATGTGCAACTGGCTGGAGACATGTCAGTCATGTGCATGGAGGTTACTGTCAGCAACTGCCCTCAACTGCCCTCCAGTTGGGTCAAGCTCCACCATCCAATCCTTAACTGCCCACAGTGTCAGTCCACCTTTTTGATGTCCTTCACTCATTAGTGTGTCAGCCCACATTGTTGATGTCTCAGCCCACGAAGTTGTCAAATCATGCGCCCAATCATGTTGCCCAATCAAGCTGTCCACTTGGTCCACGAATTTCCAACCAGCCCAGCACTTGCCCAAGGTGCTGTCCAAGTTTGCTGTGCATGTCCAGCCCATGCGTCTGTCCACATGCATTTGCCATGTTGCATGCTGGGCTCTGCCCATGCCATGCCGTGACATGCTAGGTGCACGCCTATGCCATGCCCAACCGATGCCACGCTCAGCAACGTTCTTGCTTGTTCATGCTCAGCTCATGAACAAGTCTTTGATTCGATCCATGCCTCCCAATCCGATGTTAGACATTGTTGTAGGGGAGCCCAACAATGTCCCAACGTCCAGCACTCACCGCCCATGGCATCTGCCCATGGTCCCGGATGAACTTCACGAAGCACCCCCCCTATAGTAGCACTTATGAAAATTTACAAACTGCCAGCACTAGACATCAGACCTGTCTGAGGAAGCATAATGCAAACCCTCTAGATTTGCAAGTTTTCTGACATAGCCCATTTGCTGCACAATGACCACATTTGCTGCCTAGTGTCGCCCACTGCTGCACAATGCTGCTCATTGCCTCAAATGACTAAGTGTCAAGGTCATTTGTCGACCATGTGGGTCCAACGCCCTTTGCTGCCGCACACTACCGCACAGACACGCCTTGCCCCACAAACGAGTGCCAAGGCTTGGCTTGGCATGCTATCTGGGCGTCCCGCATGCCAAGCTCGTGTCAACCCTCTAAGGGGCTAACAAACCACCCCCACCAGAAGAGCCCGACGTCCTCGTCGGTGGGTGTGCCCAATATTCAGCAATCTATTGAAAGTAATATATGCACACAAGCCAATCATGTTTGATGATAAAGCATATACTTTGTAAACAATCTTATTCATTTATTAATAAAAAGTATTTATTTATTAAAGGCTTTTAAATTATCTACATGATGTTGTTTTATAATATGTGATAAACCCATAGTTTTAAGCAATGCTTTTAGAATAATGATGATGATCATTCTAATGAGATCTAAATTCTTAGAAAGCTTAAAACTAAAATAGTTCCCAATCGTTGGATTACTAAATTGGGGATTAGTGAATCCGGATAGATTGGTACATATGTTGCTTGCTCATTAGATGAGGATGATTGATCTCATGATCATTTGTGTGGAGACACTAAAGCAAGTATGTAGGTGCTTATTAGAGAATAAGTTCACTGAACGTGACTCGCTAAGGAATACCTAATGGAGTTTTACTTGCATGTCAATAGGAATTCCTGTAGTGATAGTAGTACAAGTGATCCTTGGACTTGAGATCATCATAGTATCTTGTGTATGATGAATTATACTTTGACTTATTCCTTAAGACCCTTAGGGTATATCAAAGGGTATGCTTGGGTATAATAAGTTGTACATGGAGATAATGTATGATCAATAAAGAATCTACCACTTCTAGTAAAAGAAGAGAAATGTCCTATGTGATTCGATAAATGACAACCCAGTAGTCCTTGGCCAAGGCAGAATGAAATTAGAAAGGAGTTTCTAATTTGCATTATTTGGAGTTGTGCATTTAAGAGTTGAAATACATATAATTAAATAAAATAAGACTTGACAGTAATTCCATGTCTTATATTTAATTGGGACATTGTATGGTGGAAGGATCGAATTGTACGGTAACTATTTACTCAAAGGTTCTTTTATGATTAATGTTGAAATCTATATTATCTGGAAAGTCGTTGATCGCTAGGGAGGCTTATCCCTATTGTAGAATAAATATTATTTATTTAAATAAATTATTAGTTTAATTTATTTATTTAAATAAGATTAGAATTGTTCTAATTGATTTATTCACAACCGGTTTAATATGGAGAACCTAAAGGGTCACACCATAAAAGAAAGAATAATTATTTAAGAAGTTAATGGCATAATCATAATAATATGTTAAGTATATTTAATTTAATCTATGGTGATAGAATAAATTAAATAGCTTAATATTTATTATTTAATATTTTAGAAATATTAAATATAAATTAATAAGAGGAGTCTTATTAATATTATTACAATTATTATTATTTTAATTTCTAAAAGAGTTTAGGAATTAATTTAATATAAGTACTCTCATTTATTCCTAATAGGATTAGGAGGGAAAATTAGTTAAAGGAGTTTAATTAATTATCCCTAATAAGATTAGGGAGCTCATTTAATTAAAAGAGTTTAATTAAATAAATAATACCTTATTTTTAAATAGGGTTACTTGATATCTTTATAAGAGGAGTCTTATATCAGATATCAAAGAATACGTAATTCCAATTATTGGAGAGTACGCCCCTTTTTCTATAGAGATAGAAAACTAGGGTTTGAGCCAAATACCCATCTTCTTGAATTCTTCTTCTTCCTTGGTGGATCACCTCTAGAGGCCAAACACTTGGGTGGCTAACGTTGATCAAAGGAAGGAACCCAACCCAGTGGATTCAAGTTGAACGCGAAAAGGATTGGAGGTGAACTTGTACCTGAGGAAGCTTGGATCTTCAAGGGTATGATTCTTGTTCTTTCTTTTTCGTTTAATTAATAATTATGCATAAAGGGTGATCCGGGTTTATGGTTTGTAAAATTTTAAAACTCTGATTTTACACGTTTCCGCTAATTTTTGCAATTTGATTGCGTTCTTGAATATTACAAACCTAACAGTGGTATCAGAGCCAAACTTTTATGCGAATTATTAATTGTTCTGATTTGATATGTATATTGATATGTGTTTAGAACAATTTAATTGGGCATAATTTGTTGTATAAAATTTTAAAAAAAAAAAAAAAAAAAAAATTAAAAGCTGTTGCGCAACTGTTGCGCAACTGTTATTTAAATCGCAATTATTATGGGAATTTTTTTTTTTTCGGCCCTTTGGGAATTCCGTGAATTAGCTGATTTTGGGATTACCGAAGCCTGTTTCTCCTTTTTTGAAAACGTTAACCATGTTGCAGTAATTACCGAATAAAAGTCATGTAATACAGGATTACATTTACTTGCAACATAAGGAGATTCATGAATCATGGTCACGTGGATTCATGATATAACTTATATATATATATAACTTATATTAACGTTAATATATATAAGTTATGGTTTATGATTATTTTATTATTAAAATAAAAGTTTATTTTAATCTTAAAATAATAAATATATTTTAATCTTAAAATAAAAAGTTTATTTTAATTTTAAAATTAGAATTTCATGCTAACTAATTAGAGTTGGAATTGGATTCCATAATAACTAATTAGAGTTGAAATTGAATTTCATCTTTCCTTAAATAAAGGAGTTTATTTAGATATGAAATAAGATTTCATATTATTCAAAATAAAAGAGTTTATTTGTGAATAGGAAAGAGAATCCTAGTTTCCTTAAATAAAGAAGTTTATTTAGATATGAAATTAGATTTCATATTATTCAAAATAAAAGAGTTTATTTGTTAATAGGAAATTAATCCGTGTTTCCTTTAATAATTTTTTTTTACATGGAATTGGATTCCATAATTAATTAAAATAAAGGAGTTTATTTTGATTAAAGATTTTGATTAAAATAAAATAGTTTATTTTATTCAAAATTGGATAAATTAAAATAAAATAGTTTTATTTTGATTTAAATTTGGATTAAAATAAAGGAGTTTACTTTAATTCAAAATTAGATTTTATACTAACAAAATTTGCCCATTAAATGATATCAATATATATATTAAATGTTTATTATTCATGAGATGAATGTTATTTATTGATGCATATGGTGATGTGTATGATAATAAATGGGATTGATTATGGACTATTGACCAATATGATTGAATTTTATTTTAGTTGGATGCATGAATGTATGGGTTTTATTAAATGGGGTCTGCGTACCTCGTCTTCTCTAATTTTTCTTAATGTAAATTCTATCTCCCTCCTATGTATTCCCCTTGACTGCTGATCAAGGTTTCTATTTATTTTAAAATAGTTTTGTAATAGGAATAGTTAGAATTAATTTTGAAGAATTGGAGATCAAGGAGCGCTTGAAGACCCGTTTGTAATGGAGCCCGGGTTTAAATGTAATAGTTATGTTTAAACATTAATTCTTGCACCCCTAGGGTTTGACCTTTTGGTTCACTTGGTGGCTCTAGTGAACCAAACTAGAATAAAAGTTCATAATCAATCCGGGTAGAATATAGTATTCTATATGTGCATGCTTATATTATATATATTATATATTATGCAAACATGCTTCGCATGTTAATTAATATGACGCGTATTTTATATATATATGTGCATGCGCGCTAAACAAGATGAGACAATTTAATAACAAACCCCTCAAATATTTTATATTAAGTTGTAACGTTCAAAGATATTTGGAATATCGAACGTCGCCTTCTAGCATGATAGAAACAATAGAGTATTGAATATTTAATATGAGTTTGTTGTGCACACACAAGGCGAGTATTAAATATTTGAGATGTTGTTTTTATTACATATGATGTTTATAAGGAATTGAACATTACTGCTTTGTTGTGCACACACAAGGGCAGTAGTTTTCTCTTCACTTATATGGAAATGCTGGGTCTGACTTAACTTAAATCATTTTAGTTCGGATGTGCACACACTTGACCATTATGATTTAAGAGGCAAAAATACAAGGAGTTACATAGTTGATGTAATTGACAAGAGTTGTCTACCTATTTATTTATATATAGTTTGTTGTGCACACACAAGGCTATATACATTTGAAATGGGATCCTTATTCTCACTAGCAAATCTTTAATTAGATTTTGCCGAACTATATAAGTGAGGGTAATATAGTTTGAAGAAAATAGTGGGAGATACCAATTTAAAACAAGACCTAAATTATTTTGGTAATTAATAAAAGAATGTATGTTAAAATGTTGTTAATTACAAATTCATTTACAGAATTTTACAATGTCTAAATTACTATCACTGCGTAGCATATTAGATGCTAAATTAACCGGACTGAATTAAATGGATTGGTTAAGGAAATTGAGAATAGTTCTCATGGCTGAAAAGTTATCTTATGTCCTTAATACGCCTATCCCTGCAATGGTTGCAGACAATGTCTTTGAGGAAGATATTGCTACTT
The DNA here is from genome assembly GCA_020205505.1 of Panax japonicus. NCBI lineage: Eukaryota > Viridiplantae > Streptophyta > Magnoliopsida > Apiales > Araliaceae > Panax > Panax japonicus. Next base: position 6,554 of record JAINUV010001017.1, read on the forward strand.
TTAGAAAGTGGCTAGATGATGCATAGTTGGCTCAATGCATCATGCTCGCATCCATGAGTAACGAGCTTCAGCGTCAGCATGAAACTATGGATGCTCCTATTCTATTCCTACACATCAAGTAGTTGATGGTGAGGAAAGTAGGACTGATAGATATCAGATATCTAAGGAGCTCTTCCGATCTAGAATGACCGATGACACTACGGTACAGATAAAAGTCCTTAACATAATCAATTTGATTGATCAATTAGGACAACGGGTTTTGTCATGGATGGAGAGTTGAGCCAAGATTTGATCTTGCACTCACTTCCGGACTCCTTTCACAATTGTTGTGAATTTTTCATATGAACGAGCTAGATACCAGCCTCGCTGATTTGCTTAACATGTTGAAAAATGTTGAGAGTCACTTTCCAACCAAGAAAGACCAAGTCTTACTGGTAAGGGCCAAAGGATCTTCTCAAAAGAAGAACGATTCTAAGAAGGTAAATAAAAAGGGCAAAAACAAAGGATAATAAGAACAAAACTGATACGGATAGCAAAGGAGTTTGCTTCCACTGCAATAAGCCTGAACACTGGAAGAAAATTGCAAGAAGCATCTTGCAGAGGCTAACCAAAGAAGCTTAGTGAAGTTTTGGTTACACATATAATTTTGTTCATGATTTAAAATAAATTTTTCTTTAAGTTAAGGTTCTACTTGGGTATTGGATACCAACTTTGGTTATCATAAATATAGATTTATGAAGGGACCAAGTAGAAGTAGAAAGCTAAACAAATATAAGTAAACCTATGTGTGGGAAATGAAGCAAAGGTTGCTGCATTAGCCATAGGAACTTATAGTTTAGCAAAGCCTACGGGCAAGTCTATTAAGTCAATAAGTTGTTATTGTATTTCAGTTCTCGTTGGAAACATTATTTCTATTTTATTGTTGGACAATGAAATCTTTGGTATTATAATTAAGAACAATTGTTGTTCTATTTATAATAATAATGTTTTGTATAGAACTGGAATATTACTTAATGGATTTTGTATACTTGACTTACGTGAAAAGTATATTTTGCAAATTGAACAAACTAGTATAAGAAAAGGAGATGATCATTCAAAGAGTTGAATGTATGTATTTATTGAAATACAAGTGTGAATTATTTGAAAGGTTCAAAGAATTCAGAAGTGAAATAAATTGACAAAGTATTAAGATTCTTTGATTAGATCAAGGAATAAATACTTGTGAAATAAGTTTCTAGATCATCTTAAATGGTTTTCTCATAATGGACGCCTCCTGATATGCAATAATTGATTGATGTATCTAAAAGGAAAAATCGTACCTTGTTGGACATGGTGCGGTCCATAATGATTTTACCGACATTCCAGTATCCTTCTAGGATCATGTCCTAGAAATGGCTGCATATCTACGGAAAAGGTAACCTCATAATCCGGCCCCAAGACTCCATAAAAGTTATGGACAGGGAGGATTCCTAATCTTATGTTTGTTAAGATAAGGGGTTGTCCAACTTATGTGAAAAAGTTTTCAAAAGGATAAGCTTGGGACAAAATTTGACAAGTATAGATTTGTGGGACATCCTAAAGTAAGTTTAGGTTATATGTTCTATAATCCTATTTAGCAAAAGGTGTTTGTTGTGAAACACGCTACCTTCTAAGATAAAGGTGTTTATCATTGAAGGGCTAGTGGGAGGATAATACATCTTGAAAAGTTCAAGAACCACAAAACACTACAAGTCAAATAAGAGGAACCTATAGATAGACCTATTGTACCACAACCAAATAGTAAATCTGGAATAGTACCGAAGATACCTAGGAGGTATGGATTCATCATGGATGATAATGATGAGGTACGTATCATAGAAGATGATGATCCAGTTACATACGATGAGGTAAGAGTTGAAGACACTCAGAGAAATGGATTGAAGCAATCTTCTCAAATATGGAACATTCGTTTTGATGAGACAATCAAAAGAGTTTGATTTTATCAAAAACAAGAATGTGTGTACAAAAGGGTCAGTGGGAGCGTCGTGACATTCCTAGTATTATATGTTGATATACTATGGATACGGAATGACATGCCAATGCTAGAATCAGTAAAGATAAAGTTGTCTAAACATTCCTCCATGAATGATTTGGGAAGAGTATCTTAATTGGGGATGCAAATCTATATGGATAGATTTAAAAGGATGCTCGGCTTAACCCAAGGAACGTATATTCATTTGATGCTAAAGTCGTTTAGTATGGCAAACTCTATGGGATGTCTCATGTTGATGAGTCATGTAGTGTATCTCTCTTAATAGTCCCCATAGACTCCTAAAAAAGAGATCGCATGAGTAACTATCATGTATGCGATGAAATGTACGAGACTTGATGTTGATCATGTTCTGGAGAAGTTCACTGTGAGTCAGTGAAAAACATCTTAAAGTACTTAACCAGCACTAAGGATGTGATATAATTCATGGCGGGTCTGAATTAAAACTAGAGGGCTTAACAGACTCAAGTTTTTTCAGACAGACCAAGACGACAGAAAATCCACTTTAAGGTAAAGGGTTACCTTGAACGGTGGTACAGTGAATTGGAAAGGTTCCAAACAGCAAAGAGTTGCTGGTTTAGTGATAAAGACAAAGTATATAACTATAAATGAAGCTGCAGGTTGATTGTTTGGATTAAAAGTTCATTACAGAACTAGGAATAGTTTCTAAGTCTCATCTTGGATCCAAACATGTGTTGTGGCACTTTCATTTGATTATAGAAATCATTGAAAGATGGGAAATCACTATAGAGATAGTGGACTCTCAAGAACAACATTACATATCCATTTACTAAAGCTTATCCAACAGCAGGATGATCGTCACTTAGAGAAGAAGAGTATGAGATACCATGACGATTGACTTTAGTGCAAGTGGGAGATTGAAAGTAATATGCACACAAGCCAATCATGTTTGATGATAAAGCATATACTTTGTAAACAATCTTATTCATTTATTAATAAAAAGTATTTATTTATTAAAGGCTTTTAAATTATCTACATGATGTTGTTTTATAATATGTGATAAACCCATAGTTTTAAGCAATGCTTTTAGAATAATGATGATGATCATTCTAATGAGATCTAAATTCTTAGAAAGCTTAAAACTAAAATAGTTCCCAATCGTTGGATTACTAAATTGGGGATTAGTGAATCCGGATAGATTGGTACATATGTTGCTTGCTCATTAGATGAGGATGATTGATCTCATGATCATTTGTGTGGAGACACTAAAGCAAGTATGTAGGTGCTTATTAGAGAATAAGTTCACTGAACGTGACTCGCTAAGGAATACCTAATGGAGTTTTACTTGCATGTCAATAGGAATTCCTGTAGTGATAGTAGTACAAGTGATCCTTGGACTTGAGATCATCATAGTATCTTGTGTATGATGAATTATACTTTGACTTATTCCTTAAGACCCTTAGGGTATATCAAAGGGTATGCTTGGGTATAATAAGTTGTACATGGAGATAATGTATGATCAATAAAGAATCTACCACTTCTAGTAAAAGAAGAGAAATGTCCTATGTGATTCGATAAATGACAACCCAGTAGTCCTTGGCCAAGGCAGAATGAAATTAGAAAGGAGTTTCTAATTTGCATTATTTGGAGTTGTGCATTTAAGAGTTGAAATACATATAATTAAATAAAATAAGACTTGACAGTAATTCCATGTCTTATATTTAATTGGGACATTGTATGGTGGAAGGATCGAATTGTACGGTAACTATTTACTCAAAGGTTCTTTTATGATTAATGTTGAAATCTATATTATCTGGAAAGTCGTTGATCGCTAGGGAGGCTTATCCCTATTGTAGAATAAATATTATTTATTTAAATAAATTATTAGTTTAATTTATTTATTTAAATAAGATTAGAATTGTTCTAATTGATTTATTCACAACCGGTTTAATATGGAGAACCTAAAGGGTCACACCATAAAAGAAAGAATAATTATTTAAGAAGTTAATGGCATAATCATAATAATATGTTAAGTATATTTAATTTAATCTATGGTGATAGAATAAATTAAATAGCTTAATATTTATTATTTAATATTTTAGAAATATTAAATATAAATTAATAAGAGGAGTCTTATTAATATTATTACAATTATTATTATTTTAATTTCTAAAAGAGTTTAGGAATTAATTTAATATAAGTACTCTCATTTATTCCTAATAGGATTAGGAGGGAAAATTAGTTAAAGGAGTTTAATTAATTATCCCTAATAAGATTAGGGAGCTCATTTAATTAAAAGAGTTTAATTAAATAAATAATACCTTATTTTTAAATAGGGTTACTTGATATCTTTATAAGAGGAGTCTTATATCAGATATCAAAGAATACGTAATTCCAATTATTGGAGAGTACGCCCCTTTTTCTATAGAGATAGAAAACTAGGGTTTGAGCCAAATACCCATCTTCTTGAATTCTTCTTCTTCCTTGGTGGATCACCTCTAGAGGCCAAACACTTGGGTGGCTAACGTTGATCAAAGGAAGGAACCCAACCCAGTGGATTCAAGTTGAACGCGAAAAGGATTGGAGGTGAACTTGTACCTGAGGAAGCTTGGATCTTCAAGGGTATGATTCTTGTTCTTTCTTTTTCGTTTAATTAATAATTATGCATAAAGGGTGATCCGGGTTTATGGTTTGTAAAATTTTAAAACTCTGATTTTACACGTTTCCGCTAATTTTTGCAATTTGATTGCGTTCTTGAATATTACAAACCTAACATCTATTTCTCAAACTGCCATAAAGTAACATCTCTTTCCCAACTCGCGTCTACCTCAGCTTTGCCTTTCCAATGCACCAAGTAGTCTGTCCTTCAATTTTTCTTGCTCATACCTTCAGTCCTATGAGCTAAAATCTTCTCAACATCCTTTTTAAACTGCTTTCTGATCACCGGCGGAGCCCTCTTGGCTTGCTTTCTGCCAGCATCAAGCAACTCTTGTTGGAACGGCTTGAGGTAACTCACATGGAACGTTGGATGTACCATTAATCTATCTGGAAGTTTTAGCCTGTAAGCCACAACCCCAACTTTCTTTAGCACTTCGAATGGGCCGTCATACTTGGGAACCAATCCTCTATGCACTGCCTTACTACTGATTTTCTTCCAAATCTGAGGTGTTAGCTTCAGTAACACCATGTCTCCCACTTTGAACTCCAGCGGCCTTCGATGTGTATCCGCATACTTTTTCATCCTTCTCACTGCCTTGCTCAGGCTGTCTCGCGCTTCCTCTAGCAAATCTGTTCTAGCCCTTGCATAGCGATAGGCAGCAGGACAATTTCCTCCCGTACGCTGCACAGCCACATCATTTGGAGTCCTTGGCTGAAAACCCATGCTCAGCTCAAAGGGACTCATACCCGTTGCAGAAGACTGATGCAAGTTTTAGCAAAATTGCGCTGGTTCAAGCAACTCCAACTAATTCTTTTGACTTGCAGACACATAATGTCGCAGATACTCCTCAAGCAGCTGATTCATTCTTTCAGTCTGACCATCTGTTTGTGGATGGTTTGCTGTACTGAATTTCAATTCTGACCCAACCAACCCAAACAGGACGGTCCAAAATCTACCTGTGAACCGTGTATCTCGATCACTTACAATGTCTTCTGGCAACCCAAAGTATTTCACCACATTTTTGAAAAATAATCCAGCAGCCACATCTGTTGTACAAGCATGAGGTGCTGGGATGAACACCGCATACTTGGAAAATCGATCAACCACAACAAAAATTGATCTCATTCCATCAACCTTCGGCAAACCAGAAATGAAGTCCATTGACACGAACTGCCAAGGTCTGTCAGGAATGGGAAGAGGCTGCAACAAGCCTGCTCCACTCTTTTTCTCAAGTTTGTCTACTTGACACACGAGACAAGACTTGACATATGCCTCCACATCGTTTCCATTTTAGGCCAGTAGTATGAGCGAGACAGCAACGCCATCATCCTTTCTATGCCTGGGTGACCAGCCCATTTTGTATCATGCGTCTCATGCATGATCTGCCTCCTCAATCCCCCTCCACTAGGGACATAGAACCTACTGCCCTTTGCATATAACAAATCATCTTCAATCCAATACCTTCGAACCAAGCCTTCTTGTACTTGTGTCCAAAGCTTTTGGTAAACAGCATCATTTAGGGACTGTTCTTTGATCTTGTCCAGGTACTCGGCCTCGACCACAGTGAGGGCAGCAACAAAATCCTGGACAACTTTTCGACTCAATGCATCAGCCACTGAAATTTGCAAGCCCGGCTTATGTACCCATGCAAAATCGAATTCTGCCAAGAACTCCTGTCAACGTGCCTGCTTCGGAGTTAGCTTCTTCTGAGTTTTGAAGTAGGTGTTGGCAACATTGTCAGTCACCACCACAAACTTTGTGCCCAGCAGATAATGTTTCCATGTCTCCAAACAATGCACAACTGCATTCATTTCTTTCTCGTGAGTACTGTACCGCTGCTCAGCATCTTTTAGCTTCCGACTCTCATAGGTAACCGGGTGACCATCTTGTACTAATACCCCGCCAATAGCCCTGTCTGATGCATCAGTGTGTACTTCAAAAGGAACTTCAAAGTCTGGGAGTCTCAGCACCGGCTCAGACGACACTACAACTTTTAAATTGTCAAACGCCTCTTGACTCACCACTGACCAATCCCACTTACAGTCCTTCTTCAGCAAATCAGTTAAAGGAGCCACCTTCTTCGAGTAGCCCTTAATGAACTTTCTGTAATAGTTCGCTAGTCCCAAAAACGATCTTAAATCGGTAACTTTTGTAGGAGCAGTCCATTCAACAATGGCCTGGACTTTCCTCTCGTCCATTCTGACTTGTCCTTGGCTAATCCAATGCCCAAGGAACATTACCTCAGCCCTACAAAACTCGCATTTTTCCTTCTTGACATATAATTGATATTCTCTTAACTTTTGGAATACCAATCTCAGATGTTCCACATGACCATCTAAAGTTTCGCTATACACCACAATATCATCTAGATAGACTACCACAAATCTATCTAAATATTCATAAAAGACATCGCTCATAAGATTACAAAACGTTGCTGGAGCATTGGTTAAGCCGAACGGCATTACGAGAAATTCATATGAACCATACCTCGTCACGCATGCAGTCTTAGCTTCATCACCAGCGGCAATCCTTACTTGCCAATAGCCTGCTCTCAAGTCCAACTTTGTAAAATACTTGGCTCGAGATAGTCGGTCGAACAAATCAGCAGCATTCGGAATAGGGTACTTGTTTTTGATAGTCACCTTATTCAGTGCTCGATAGTCGACGCACATTCTCATAGAGCCATCTTGTTTCTTTTGAAATAGTACCGGGGCACCATAAGGAGCTTTTGAGGGTCTAAGAAAAAGAGAATCTAGCAATTCTGTCAGTTGTTTCCTCAACTCAACCAACTCAGCAGGGCCCATACGGTAAGAGGCTTGAGCAGGGGGCCTTGCGCCCGACTCCAACTCAATCTTATGATCAACAGCACGCCTTGGAGGAAGGGTCTTTGGTAATTCTGGAGGCATTACATCCTTGAAATCATCCAGTACTTTAGCAACAACATCTGGCACCTCTTGCGCTACACCAGGCTTGATCTCAATCAAGGCACACAAATAGGTTTCTTCGCCTCTTTTAAGCCCAGACTCAAGTTGCACCGCAGACAACATGCTAGCCTTTCGCTTGCCTTCCTTCTTCTCCAAATTTGGGTCTATAGCATTCACAAATCCTGACATCTTCTCATCTGTGATCATCAATCCACCAAGATGAGGCATCACCATGCATTTAGCCGACATCAGAAACTCCATTCCTAGGATAAGATCGAAATCATCCAAAGGAACCGCCATCAAACTGCACTTTCCTTCCCATGGGCCAACCTTCAAATCTGTCACCGCTGTGCCACGAATTGGTCTGGCCTCAGAATTCACAGCCTTGATCCTACTTGCATTTTCCTGCAAGTTCAACTTCAGTTTGTCCGCTTCCCTTTCAGCAACAAAGTTGTTGGTAGCACCCGTGTCTACCATAGCCAACACATCTTGGCCATTCACAACCACTGACACATACATCAGTCCACGTGGAGTGGGTGTCTTTGCTTTTTGGGTCTGCAAAGCACCCAACAGTTGTAAGGGACTCATTCTCGGACCATCTGATGTTCCTTCATTCGAGTCATCAGCAATCAGGGCATTCACCTTCTCCTTCTTTGGGCATTCCCTCATTCGATGGGGACCTCCACATATGAAGCAACCTTTGCTGCTCTTGTTGTCCTTGGACTGTCCATCAGTTTTAGACTTGTACTGTTTGTCACCACCCTTCTTGAACTCCTTGTCCTTCTTGCCATCTTTGGAACCGCCTTTATCCTTCTTACCCATCTGCTTCTTTTTGCCATCCGAAGCATGGGGACCAGAATACTTATAGTCTACTAGACTATCAGCTTTTGCAATTGCTGTAGGCAAGTCTTTGCCACCCTGCCTACGCAATTCAGTCTGCGCCCATTGTTGTAAACCCGACATGAAATTAAACAGTTTGTCTTCCTCAGACATGTTCTTGATGTCCAACATCAAAGAACTAAACTCCTTCACATACTCCCGAACAGAACCCGTCTGTTTCAAATGCTTCAAGCTATCTCTTGCCAGCCACAAAGTATTGAGGGGTATGAACTGATTCTTCAATTCCTTCTTGAGAACATCCCACGTCTCAATCTTTGGCCTGCCCGCACTCACATCATCCTCAGTCCGAGTTCGCCACCAAAGTTTTGCATCCTCCGTCAGGTACATGCTCGTAATTGTGACCTTCTCTCGGTCTAGGATGTGGGCAGCCACGAAGTATTTCTCCATGTCCCATAAGAAATTTTCTAATTCCTTGGCATTTCGACTGCCACCAAAGGATTTAGGTTCAGGGACACGCAGCTTTGAATGGTGTCCATCTCCATTTGTTGAACCACCAGCCACAGCACGTTTCACTAATGCCATGTCTTCAGACATTCTTTCGAATCGTTCACAAACTTCGAGGGTCCGGTTTGTGACAGCCAACACGTCAAGAGACGTGTCTTCAACCTTTTTGTTGAACTCCACGACATGCTCTGTAACTTCAGCACGAAGATTCTCCAGTAGAGCGTGTGATGCTCTGAACTGGTCCGCCAAAGAATCTTCTTCGCCAACCAACCGTGCGCCCACATAAGTTTCCAACGCCTGCAACTTCTCTTGCAGTTCATTGATTCGAACAGTATTGTTTGCCATCGTTCTCTAACGAAGCTCTGATACCAATTGTCACAGGGTGCACAATCTGACACTTAATTTTTCGCGTCTTTGTCCTCCTTGTGATGCACTGGTTCGCCCAACCAGTCAACAACCTGTCAGTCACACAAGCTCAGTCTGTTTATACAAGCCACGCACACAAGCACACAATGTTTACAGGACAATGTCCCAACCTTTTATTGCTCACTCAATAACAAGGAATACAATACATATGTTAGGGCTCGCAGGCTACACTTGTTCAGTGATCTCACATGCCTTGCTGAGCCCTTGGCTACACATATAAATAAATATTAGGCTGCAGTTGACACCCCCAACTGCTAGGTCATTCAGAACCAATAGGAAACCAGCATTTTGAATCAGCAACCGCCTGCAAACTTCCCACTAGCAGAGGTGTGCGTCCCATGATGTGCAAACTGCCCATGAACTGCTCCTCAACTGCCCATTGGAAGTTGTGTGCGCCCCATGATGTGCAACTGCTCATCAACCGCCCACCAGTAGGTGTTGGGCGCCCCATGATGTGCAACTGGCTGGAGATATGCCAATCATGTGCATGGAGGTTACTGTCAGCAACTGCCCTCAACTGCCTTCCAGTTGGGTCAAGCTCCAGCATCCAATCCTTAACTGCCCACAGTGTCAGTCCACTTTTTGATGTCCTTCACTCATTAGTGTGTCAGCCCACATTGTTGATGTCTCAGCCCACGAAGTTGTCAAATCATGCGCCCAATCATGTTAAGCACTTGGTCCACGAATTTCCAACCAGCTAAGCACTTGCACAAGGTGTTGTCCAAGTTTGCTGTGCATGTCCAGCCCATGCGTCTATCCACATGCATTTTCCATGTTGCATGCTGGGCTCTGCCCATGCCATGCCGTGACATGCTAGGCGCACACCTATGCCATGCCCAACCGATGCCACGCTCAACAACGTTCTTGCTTGTTCATGCCCATCTCATGAACAAGTCTTTGATTCGATCCATGCCTCCCAATCCGATGTTAGACATTGTTGTAGGGGAGCCCAACAATGTCCCAACGTCCAGCACTCACCGCCCATGGCATCTGTCCATGGTCCCGGATGAACTTCACGGAGCACCCCCCCTATAGTAGCACTTATGAAAATTTACAAACTGCCAGCACTAGACATCAGACCTGTCTGAGGAAGCATAATGCAAACCCTCTAGATTTGCAAGTTTTCTGACATAGCCCATTTGCTGCACAATGACCACATTTGCTGTCTAGTATCGCCCACTGCTGCACAACGCTGCTCATTGCCTCAAATGACTAAGTGTCAAGGTCGTTCGCCGACCATGTGCGTCCAGCGCCCTTTGCTGCCGCACAATGTCGCACACTGCCGCACAGACACGCCTTGCCCCACAAACGAGTTCCAAGGCTTGGCTTGGCATGCTATCTGGGCGTCCCGCATGCCAAGCTCGTGTCAACCCTCTAAGGGGCTAACAGTTACAGCGGAACGATCAATCCATTAGAAGAGTCAAATAGACCATAAATTTTATTATCTTCTTCATGTTAAAAGTCCACCAACAATGTTTTATCCCTGTAACATCAATCAATAAGTCTTGTCCACAATCATGTGAATAACTCATAATCATAATTGTGGTTATAAATTCTTCTTCTCATCTAGGATGAAGATAATTTTTATCACCTGTCTTTACCTGAAACATCAAAGATCATGGTTATACCGAATCACAGTTCCTGTTCATAATCATACTAATAAATTCATCTTTGCACTACGGGCCAAAGATATTCATTAATAGTTCATCTTTGCACTACTGGCCAAAGATATTCAACAACATGTCATCTTTGCACTATAGGCCAAAGATATTCAACAACAGGTCATCTTTGCACTACAGACCAAAGATATTCAATAATAGGTCATCTTTGTACTACGGACCAAATATATTCAACAACATGTCATCTTTGCACTACGACCAAAGATATTAATATCTCAAAGAAATATATAATTATTTCAGAATTTATATAAATAATAATTATAACAATGTTGATCAATTCACCTTTGCACTTAAGCTAAAGATATTCAATTATAAATTCAATGGTCATGATCATACCAGTCAACAATTCAACTTTGCACTACTGGCCAAAGAGAACCCATAGTCATGATCATACCAATAATCTAGCCATCTTTACACTCAAGTCAAAGAGAAATTTCATCACCAGGATTATAAAAATATTATATATGATAATAAAAATAATATGATCAACAGCTGCATTTAATTTCAAGAGTAAGATTCATAAATCAACGATAATTTGGTCAAATAGAGAAACCAATTTTTCTGTGAATAGTAACTCATGAATAGTAACTTATAAATAGTAACTCGTGAATAGTACTCTGTATTCATACATAGTATCGTATACATAAATAATGTCATATACGTAAATAGTGCCATATACATGAATAATGTTGTATACGTGAATAGTGCCGTATACGTGAATAGTAACCCCGACACAAAAAGGTAGAAATTCCACAATAAAATCTATACCAATATTTAGAATAATGATATTGAAAAAAATAACATCATTAGGAAGAAAATAACATACCTTACAATCTCTTAAAATCTCTTACTATAATAATGACAATATCCCTTACTATCATTTACCTCAAAAGAGCAGTACTTTTGACTGGAATATCGGATATGACGCTGAAGGAAACTTACACTGATTAGCAACTCTCACAGTATCTAAATACTCACAAAATATGTTGGATAATGTCAACGTCGGGATTTTTGGATGTCCCTTTCCGTTACTTGTTCTTTGGTGTTCTCATTTTAGGTGAGATTTGTTTGAAAAATAAGTGAAAAAGGTTCGACATGTATAATGTCAACGATGGACTGTTAAGAGTCGCCAGTTGGTTTTTTAAATTGTTGTACGAATACAACCGAGAAAAGGTTTGCACATTGACCCAGTGATGTGACACTGCTATACGGGTCGGTGAAACCGAGATTCATTAGGGTTCAGGGACTTGGTTATGCGGGGGGGAGGTGTTAGGCACCCCCCGACATCCGTGTTACCATGGTGACCGCCTCTTTTTAAGAAACTATTATCTGAATTTGTGTGTGTGTGGGTCAATGGGCTATTATTTTGAAGTAGTGTGAGGCCTCGTTCGAACCTATATACACAGGGTTTGAATTTAAGTAAAAATTCATTTTTTAGCAAGATATAGCAATGATGTTTTAAAAAGGTTTTTTTTCAAACCCTGATGCTCAATAGTAATTAAGACCTTTTACACTACCATTTTATTAAGTGTTCGGCTTGATTGATTTTATTTGACAAATGCGAGGCATCCGTACGAAAATAATGCGCAAAATAATGCCGACTTCCTCTTGGGTATGGAAACCATATGAGGAAATTCAGACATCGCAAAATAATTTACAAGCTGCTTACAGCTGAAAATGTCCATAACGAAAATCGAATCTAGATCCAATAGGCTGAATCTGTGATCACACGATTCCTAGGCGCACAAGATACCGCGATTTATATGAAAGTAGTAAGCAGGTATATATATAAAAGCTTTAAATATATATATATATATATATATATATATATATATATATATACAGACGTGATTACCAACCACAAAACACCTCCACTGGGGATCAAAAATGTAAATAAAGTTGTTAAAAAGCTATCAACCGCCACGGAGAAAACTCCAGGTGGGACAAAACGTAAATAAAGCTGGAAATACGGTCAATCGCCACGAAGGAAACTCCAGGCGGGACAAAATGTAAATAAAGCTATACAAAGCGATCAACTGCCATGAAGTAAACTCCAGGCAGGACGAAGCGTAAAGAAAGCTGTAAAAGCGATCAATCACCACAAAGTAAACTCCAGGTGGGACGATATATATATATATATATATATATATATATATATATATATATATATATATATATATATATATATATATATATATATAGGACATAGATCAGGTGCGGGATCCCGCACCTTGTTAAAATACGGACCCCATTTTTTTTTTTTTGTGGAACAACTAAAAAAAATAAATAAAAAATTATGGAACTGAAATTTTTTCATAATACAATGTTTTGGACGTGATTTGAATACTTTTTGTTATACGTACCTATATCACACCCAAAACACTGTATTATGAAAAAATTTCAATTCCATAATTTTTTATTTAATTTTTTTAGTTGTTTTAAAAAAAAAAGCAAAAAAAAAAAGGTCCGTATTTTAATAAGGTGCGGGATCCCGCACCTGATCCGCTCCCTATATATATATATATATATAAGCAATAAACGCACCGGATGTAAAATTCAGGCTCATCGAACAGAGTTCGACCACAGTTCATATATATAAGTGTATATATATATATATATATATATATATATATATATATATATATATATATATATATATATATATATATAAGCAAATAAATGCACCGGATATAAAATTTAGGCTCATCGAATAGAGTCCGACACACAGTTAATATATGTAAAGGTATATATATACGGAAAGCTTCAAGAGCATAATTCTTAAATAGCATAATGCCTTAAATAGCATAATTTTATCAAAACGACGTAGTTTTGTAAACACGCGGTGGCATTTTTGTAAATACGCGGTGGCATGGTATTTACAAAAATGCCACCACGTGTTTACAAAACTACGTCGTTTTGATAAAATTATGCTATTTAAGGCATTATGCTATTTAAGAATTATGCTCTTGAAACTTTCCGATATATACACACACACACACATACACACACACACACACACACACACACACACATATATATATATATATATATATATATATATATATATATATATATATATATATATATATATATTAAAGTAATAAACGCACCAGACCGAAGTGTAGGCTCATCGAACTTACCGAAGTGTAGGCTCATCGAACAAAGTTCGACACACAGTTAATATATATATATATATATATATATATATATATATATATATATATATATATATATATATTAAAGCAAATAAACGCTCCAGACCGAATTCTAGGCTCATCGAACAAAGTTCGACACACAGTTAATATATATATATATATATATATATATATATATATATATATAGAACAAGGATCCTGTCCGGGAGTCCGGACAGGTCCTAAAATCCGGACCAATTTTTTTTTTTGAAACAACTAAAAAAATAAAAATAAATTATGGAACTGAAATTTTTCCATAATACAGTGTTTTGGGTGTGTTTTTAATACCTATACCAACCAATGTATGTACAGTCTGCCGAGACTGTACAGACATATTTTGTTATAGGCATCCAAATCACGCCCAAAATATTGTATAATGTAAAAATTTCAATTCCATAATATTTTTTTAGTTGTTTCAAAAAAAAAGCAAAAAAAAAAAGGTCCGGATTTTAAACCTGTTCGGACTCCCGGACAGGATCCGACCTCTTTATATATATATATATATATATATATATATATATATATATATATATATATATATATATGTATATATATAGAACAAGGATCCAGTTCGGTCTCCCGGACTGGTCCTAAAATACGGACCCCGTATTTTTTTTTTTTTTGCTTTTTTTTTTGAAACAACTAAAAAAAAAATTTTATGGAACTGAAATTTTTCCATAATACAGTGTTTTGGGTGTGTTTTTAATACCTATACCAACCAATGTATGTACAGTCTGCCCAGACTGTACAGAAATATTTTGGTATAGGCATCCAAATCACGCCCAAAACACTGTATTATGGAAAAATTTCCGTTCCATAATTTTTTATTTTTTTTAGTTGTTTCAAAAAAAAAAGCAAAAAAAAAAAAGGTCCGGATTTTGTTAAAATCCGGGAGTCCGGACCTGATCCGGACTATATATATATATATATATATATATATATATATATATATATATATATATACAGACTGAAATGAAATGAAACCACGGACCGAAGTCCGGGCAAAAGCAAGCAACACGACTCTCAACGTATAGAAGGGTGTGTGTATAGATGAAGAGAAAGACTCTAAAGTGTGTGAGAAAGCTTACAGCTGGCTGCCAAAGAAGACTTCTATATCTTTAGAGTGGGTAAACACTGACTTTTGTAGGTATAAAAGGGCTATATATGAGCTCACAGGTGTTTAAAAGGGGAAAGTACACTGCATGGGGTGAGTGCAGAGCAAATTGGGCAGGGCTTCCTCGCCTTTTTCTCTTGCCAAATGAGCTGCCCAAGCCCTCTATTTATAGGTAATTTAGCCGCAGGTGTACCTGCGGCTGAGCTACAGGTGTACCAGAGGCAACCCGGGGGGGAGGGGGCAGGGTTTTCAGGTCGGGTCATCTCGAAATACGTGCACTTTTGCACTGTAATGTCCACTCGAACTTTCAGAAGTGTAATCCGGGCATCTGTTTGAGGTATACATGACCTATTTTGGACCGCCGTTGTCGAGAGTTATACTATTGCATGGGATTAGAGCTTGTACGAAGTCATTGAAGATGGGACGATGCCCTCCGGTCTTCAAGCTTCAACTTTTATCCGTTACCCCGCACAATAGTCACTCGGGATTGATTAGTCTTCTGGGAAATCATTGCGTAGAGATGTTGAGACGACGTGGCGTGGCGTGGCATGGCATCGCGTTGGCTAGATGACGATGTTGCCCCTCACTGGTGTTATCGCCGGATTGGGCAGATAAAGCAGACGTTGCTCAGACTACACTGAGATTGGACTGCTGTAATTGTTGAAGGTCCTTATTGTCATCTTTGAGGTGTGCCTGTCTTCCCGATATTATCGCCGGGTTGGTATAGTGTATCTCGTTGTGAGCACCGAGATTGAAGCTGGTTGCATTTGAAACAAACATTTCTGGGGTTATCGCTGAAACTGCATTCCTTGGGGTTATCACCAAGGTTGGTGGCTATTCCCATGGTTGGGACTGAGACCGGATACCTCGGGGTTATCTCTGAGATTAATCGGTCTTCTCCGGTGTGTGTTCCGGTATTAGATCTGCATACCTCGGGGTTACATCCGAGGTTGGAACTGTTACTCCCAGAGTGGGCTCCGGGGTTGATGCTGAGCTTCCGGTAGTATCCTGTATGGATATGGATTGTCTTTCAGTGTTCAGTCTTAAAAGACGAATCTGTCCTCCTGCAATGTTAGTGACAATAGTACAAAAAATTTCGAGTGTTTACAAATGCCCCTCTTTATCATGATCATGCATGGCAATGCATGGGTAGGATAAAGAATCCTAGACACTTGAAACGCAACAAGACAAACATGGTACTGTGGGTAGCAAAATGATGTAAGTGTATGATGCATGTGTACGGGGTTGTAGCCCAACATGCTAGGGATGATTGCTGGATCCCTGTTGCTTCAACTAGGGATTGGAAATGCTGACCAGATTCGATGTGTAAGTCGAATTTGTTAGGATGTTGATGTTGGAGTTATCACCAAATCCCTGTGTCTTCGATTATGACTTGATCCTGAAGATGTACCTCTCATGTGTAAGAGATCTGTGGGGATAAAGCTTGATCTATTTGAGGATGTGTATAACATATTCTATCATTTATCCTCTCTGATAACATTGACCTTTCCTGGTTGGTATCTGTGACGCCCCCAAAATAGGTATACAACACCCATTCTGAGTCATCAAAATACATGGTACAGAAATAACTACAACTTTATTAATATAACATAAAAACTGTGAGTTTAAATACAAATATTATCATCTAGACAATATCCACACTCAAATAAGTCCTCATTACAATTATTAATGCACTATTTTACAGAATAGTGAGGACTACTAGAACCACTTCTAGAACCATCATTCCACACCCCGACTAGTACTCGCTACATTCTCGCCTCCTGAGAAGAAAAATGGAACAACAAAGAAAAGGGTGAGCTCAACTAGCCCAGTAAAGAATATTATAACTAAGATAACATAGAACAAATTATCGTTAGTCTTTAACAGGAAAAAATTTAATAGAATACAATAGACAACCAGTTTTAAATCAATCTTCGCAACGGAAATAATAATTCATTAGAAGAGTTAAGTAGAGAATGCAAACTACTATCTTCTATATATGAATTTAAAAGTTCATCGTCGATATTTTATCCATGTAACATCAATCAATATATTTCTGGAATTAAATATTTATCTTTGCACTACAGGCCAAAGATATTCATCAGTTGGTCATGTTCATCTAAACACCTGTTCATCTTTGCACTACGGGCCAAAGATATTCATCAAAAAATCATTCATCTTTGCACTACATGCCAAAGATATTCAGTAATATCATCATTTAGGACTGAGGATGATAAAAAATATTTTAAAGAAAACGAATCCAGTGAAACAAAAGAATAAATATTAAGGATTCGTACTTTAAACAATCCAAGTTCAAAAATACTTCATAAATAACCAGAGTTGAGTTAAATTCAAGAATGATCAAAATATGGATACAATCAAAGCTAGTATCGATAATAGATATTTTGGACGAAAAACGAAAAATTTAATTTTACTGTGAATAGTGTCGTATTCGTGAATAGTGTCGTATACGTCAATAGTAACTCCGACACTAAACGATAGAAATTTCACAAAAAAATTATCATGCTTTGTGAATAGTACTCATGAATAGTAACTCGTGAATAGTAACTCATGAATAGTAACTCGTGAATAGTAACTCATGAATAATAACTCATGAATAGTAACCCCGACATGAAATTTTCCAAATTTGATAAAAATTCAGGCCAATATTTCGGCATAATGATATTGAAGAAATAATATCATTTACGAAGAAAATAACATCCCTTACCTCAAAAGGATAATACTTCTGACTGAAATACTAGATATAATGTTGAAAGAACTTGCACCGTATAACAATACTCAAAGTACTAAAATACTTACAAAAATACGCTTGATATTATAGAGAGAGAAAGAGAGAGAAAACTTCAGTTTCTGGTGTTCTTTTCAATTCTAACCTAAGCACCCTATTTATAGTTAAATGTTTAGAACACCAAAGTAGAAAATTTAATAAAATAATAATATAATTTTCTTAATTTCCTTAGCACACCACACCAACTAATTTCAACTATTTAACACATGCCTACAAATGAAAAAAAACATTTTTCATAAAATAAATAATTAAAACTTCCAAAAATCAATTATTTCGGAACTTTGGAACTTTAATAATTCATAATAAATAGTCCTTTTATTAGAAAAATTCAAACCACGTGTCCTTTCCATAGGAAATTTCATTCTCTACAACTTTATAAGTTTAAGTTTTTCCAAATTTCAAAGAAAAATTGACCGAAATCTACAAACGGACGATTTTATAGGCTATAATCAAATTTCAGTCAAGAAATGGGGTCCACCAACACACAAAACATGTGTTAATCATCTAATACAACAAAAATGCTCTTCCTCCTCATATACTCATATATCTCACATTCATTGTAAAAATATCATCATTATTATATTATAATAATATAATAAAATATTATTTTATCAAAAAAGATAAAATATCGATTTTCAATTATTCTCACTTTAAAATTTTTCTCCATCTATATCCACATAAAATCAATATTTTTCTCATCATATAAATCAATAATTAATTATTCATAAATAATATTACAGAATCACAATACTGACAACCAGACCGTTCCCAGGAAAGAGAGGGCTTTCCAATAATGATTTCTCCTTACTGGCGCGCAATTAGGTGACCAAACCTCTCCTTAGACAGAACTTTCTAGACATTGCCAATAATGTTATCTAATAATATTATTCAGATAATATGAATTATTGCTCCGATAATGGAAAATATTGTGTAGTGACAATTATTAAAACAACAGTAATATAAAATATCAACACAACAATTATTGAATCAATAAAATAAAATATTGAACAATAACTACTGTAATAATTATTGAGTAGTGTCTTCTTACGTAAAAATCAATAATTGGTACAATACCGTGTGCTACTGTGCAACAACGCGTATTACTGTGTTTTAACCACCGGGTATTCCAACAGTGTTAACGGTAACAACTACGCCGTTATTTATAAACAACTTATACTTGTCGTTTTCTTCATCCAATCGCTTTCCGTTATGGGGCCCACACAAGGCTGCGCCGTCGTACGAATATTCCTCGACAGTAAAAATATTCCACGACCAAACGAATATTCCCCGATAATAATGAATATTTTATAACCACTTTCTTATTTGAGATATTTGCGCATTTTACCCATAACTAACCACATTAATCAAATCAACCCTTACTATTTCAAAATAATAAATAGAGGAAATTCCATTATATAAAAAAAAAATTTGGGGTCTTACAATCACCCCTCATGAAATTTCGTCCTCGAAATTGACGTACGTACCTGGTGTTTCGAAAAGTTAAAAATACCTCGATTTCATTTCTGATTCCAACTCCCAGGTCATTTCCTCAATAGCATGGTTTCTCCACAAAATTTTAACTTATGGTATTACCTTCGTGCGTAGGAGATGCTCCTTCCTATCCAAGATCTTGACAGGTACCTCTTCGTACGTTAAGTCTTCGGTTATCTCTTCCAGTTCTAACTCAATAACGTGGTTTGGGTCTTTCACATATTTACGTAGCACAGATATATGAAAAACATTATGAACACGAGACATACTTAGAGGTAACGCGAGTCTATAGGCAACATTTCTACTCGGTCAAGAATCCGGAATAGACCAATAAATCGTGGATTGAACTTTCCTCTCTTCCCAAATCTTGTAACTCCCTTCCATGGAGCCACACACAACAATACATGATCCCCAATACTAAATTCTACGTCCTTTCGATGAAGATCCACATAACTCCTTTGTCGATCCTGTGCCGTTTATATACGTTATCGAATCATTTGGATCTTCTCTGTAGTCATTCGTATCAACTATGGTTCCAATAACTTTGCTTATCCTACCTCATCCCAAGATACTGGAGAGGGACACTTTCGTCCATACAATGCTTCAAATGGAGCCATACCTATACTTACCTGATAACTGTTGTTGTAGGAGAATTCCACCAATGGTAGGTACTTATCCTAACTCCATTTGAAATCGAGGACACAAAGTCTTAATAGATCTTCAAGAATTTGAATAGTCCACTCTGATTGCCCGTCCGTTTGAGGATGGTATGCCGAACTGAACCGTAAATCCGTGCCCATAGCTTTTTGCAAGCTAACCCAAAATCTTGAAGTAAATCTTGGGTCACGATCCGAAACTATGTATACTGGCATGCCATGCAACCTCACAATCTCATTTACGTACATACTAGCAAGACGTTCAAGGGAATAAGTCTCCCGTATCGGCAAGAAATGAGCAGACTTAGTTAATCTATCAACAATAACCCAAATCGCATTTATGCCTTGAGAAACCGTAGGAAGACCCGTAACGAAATCCATGGTAATGTATTCCCACTTCCATTTTGGAATCTCAAGTGGTTGCAATGGACCCTTTGGCACTTGATGCTCTGCCATTACACGTTGACAAGTTAAACACATCGAGATAAACTTTGCAATCTCTCTCTTCATATTATTCCACCAAAATGTATGTCGAAGATCACGATACATTTTTGTACTTCCAAGATGAATTGCAAATGGTGTATTGCGTGCCTCCATCATGATCTTGTACTTCAAATCAGAATCATTAGGAACACAAAGTCTGGAGTGGAATCGAAGTATTCCTTCTTCATCGATTCTTTCTTCTAGAATAGCACCTTCTTGTACTTTCTTCTTCATACGCATCAGCTCCGGATCTGTGGCTTGAGCAACTTTAACTTTATCGATTAAAGTTGGTTCTATGCATATACTTGACATCATCGCACTCATTCCTGCATATGATCTTCTACTCAATGCGTCAGCTACCACGTTTGCTTTTCCATGATGGTATTGAATACTGTGGTCGTAATCTTTCAACAGCTTGAGCCAACGTCGTTGCCGCATGTTGAGTTCTTTTTGAGTGAAGAAATATTTCAGGCTTTTATGGTCTGAATATATCTCCATTTTCTCCCCATATAGATAGTGCCTCCAGATCTTTAGCGCGAAAATGACTGCTGCCAACTCTAGATCATGAGTATGATAATTCCTCTCATATTCTTTAAGTTATCGCGAGGCATAGGCTATGACTTTCCCACGTTAAATGAGAACACATCCTAACCCTTTGCCTGAAGCATCGCTGTAGATAACAAATCCATCCGAACCAGATGGTATTGTCAAAACAGGTGCCTAAATGAGTCTCCTCTGGAGATCTTGGAAACTCTTCTCGCATTCCTCGCTCCATACGAATTTTGTATCTTTACGAGTCAGCTGAGTTAATGGAGTAGCGATTCGAGAAAATCCTTCAACGAATCTCTGATAATAACCAACTAAGCCTAGAAAGCTACATATTTCGATTACCGACTTAGGTTGCTCTCAACTGTGACTCATATCCCAACCTTGGATAGCACGCCACAATGACACCTATCAGTTCACTATCGCACGAATATGGCGTCTCCTATGAAGAGTCTGGCTTCGGTGCATTCCACAAAAGAAGTCACCAGATAGAGGCTCGGTTATCAACTTCTATAGTTGGGTTTTTAACTCCTGAATTTCAATAAGAGTCATTCGATATGAGATTTTAGAAATGGGTTTTATACCGGGTTTAAAGTCGATAAAAAAATCAATATCACGCTCTGGGAGTAGGCCAGGAAATTTTTCAGGAAATACGTCAGGAAATTTACTAATAACAGAAATATCATTCAAATCTGACGTATTTTTGTTCAAGTCCATAACATGGCTAAGAAATCTTGACATCTATTTTTTCAATAAACGGATGATTTTACGGCTTGATATGAAAGAGATTGACATCAATGGTTTGGTTGCTTTAATTCGAATAACAAGTTGCTTAGGAATATGAAAACTAACAACCTTACAAAAGCAATCAATTTGGCATGATGAGTAGTTAACCAATCAATCCCTAAAATCACATCAAAAGTAAGTATCTTTAAAGAGATAAGATCAACAGGTAATGTGATGGTGCCAACTTGGATCAAACAAGATTTATAAACAGTGGATGTGATGAAAGTTTCTCCTAACGGAGTTTCCACAGATAAATCAAAGTCTAATTTCTCCGGAGTCAAGTTTAAACGTTGAGCACAAGCAAGAGAGATAAAAGAATGGGTAGAATTGGTATCTAATAAGGTATAGACTTCGCAAGAATTTATAATTAACTAACCCGTGATACCTTCGTTAAAGTTCCTCGTGTTTTGGGCAGTCACGACAAACGCTCTTCCAGGAACCGTTGACTTTGACTTGTTCGTATCCGCCTCTGGTGCCACCATCCCAACTGGACTTAACTTTGCTATAGAGTACATTCCACCCGTCATTGCTTCATCCAATTCCTGATCCATAATTTCATTCATTACTCTCCAATCCATATCGAATTGGGGTTGACCGCTCTGCATAGGGTAATTCCGAACTCGATGTTGGATTCTCCAAATTGCTGTCCAAAAACCGAAATCCATTTCATTTATTTTGGCCTTATTGGATCGGACGTCTTTTTCTACAATATCAACATGTCGTGTAGCTTTTACCCATGCATCCTCCATTCTCATTCGTTTGGTTGCTTCTTCTTTTATCAGAACTTTGATCATAGTATTCTCAGATTCCAGCTCTAATATCTTATACTCTGCCAAAGAGTGCTTCTGTTCAAGCATCGTACATCGGGTAACACAATTTAGAATTGTTGCATCTCTTTTCTCCACGACTGCCTGCCGTTCTTCAGCCTGCTCTTCTAACTCATGAATACAATTTTGTAATTCTAAATTTTGATCATAAAATTCTTTTAATAAATTTTCCTCAGGTTCCACTTCTTCCTCTTTTTCCTCACTCTCAGCTGCTACCTCTACGACTATCTTGGGTGCAACTATTAATTCTTCACTCACCACATGGATATCTCTAATTCTTTCTGCGCCTGACATCAGATTATCTTGGTTGGCGATTAGTGCTTTCTCTACGGTCTCATTCACTCCATTGTTAATATTTTCAGCTGTCATTCTCAAATACTTCCACAAAACAAGGGTTAATTAAAGAAATTGATATACAACATAATAACCCTATACTCTGACCAACCAACAAATAAGCTTACGTAGGACACACTAGCGAAGGATTTACTCGTCTCTCCCCTCCTAGTTCTATTCCCCGATCTCCGCCAGAGATCATATCCCTGAGCTCTGATACCAACTGTGACGCCCCCAAAATAGGTATACAACACCCATTCTGTGTCGTCAAAATACATGGTACAAAAATAATTACAACTTTATTAATACAACATAAAAACTGTGAGTTTAAATACAAATATTGTCATCTAGACAATATCCACACTCAAATAAGTTCTCATTTTAATTATTAATACACTATTTTACAGAACAGTGAGGACTACTAGAACCACTTCTAGAACCATCATTCCACACCCTGACTAGTACTCATTACATTCTCGCCTCCTGAGAAGAAAAATGGAACAACAAGGAAAAGGGTGAGCTCAACTAGCCCAGTAAATAATATTATGACTAAGATAACATAGAAAAAATTATCGTTAGTCTTCAACAGGGAAAAATTTAATAGAATACAATAGATAACCAGTTTTTAATCAATCTTCGCAGCGAAAATAATAATTCATTAGAAGAGTTAAGTAGAGAATGCAAACTATTATCTTTTATATATGAATTTAAAAGTTCATCGTCGATATTTTATCCATGGAACAACAATCAATATATATCTGAAATTAAATATTTATCTTTGCACTACGGGTCAAAGATATTCATCAGAAAATCATTCATCTTTGCACTACATGCCAAATATATTCAGTAATATCATCATTTAGGACTGATGATGATGAAAAATATTTTAAAGAAAACGAATCCAGTGAAACAAAAGAATAAATATTAAGGATTTGTACTTTAAATAATCCAAGTTCAAAAATACTTCATAAATAACCAGAGTTGAGTAAAATTCAAGAATGATCAAAACATGGATACAATCAAAGCTAGAATCGATAATAGATATTTTGGACGAAAAACAAAAATTTAATTTTACTGTGAATAGTGTCGTATTCGTGAATAGTGCCGTATACGTGAATAGTAACTCCGACACTAAAAGATAAAAATTTCACAAAATAAATTATCATGCTTCGTGAATAGTACTCAAGAATAGTAACTCGTGAATAGTAACTCATGAATATTAACTCATGAATAGTAAATCATGAGTAGTAACCCCGACATGAAAAGTTCCAAATTTGATAAAAATTCAGGCCAATATTTTGGCATAATGATATTGAAGAAATAATATCGAAGAAATAATATCATTTACGAAGAAAATAACATCCTTTATCTCAAAAGGATAGTACTTCTGACTGGAATACTAGATATAGTGCTAAAAGAACTTGCACCATATAACAATACTCAAAGTACTAAAATACTTACAAAAATACGCTCGATATTATAGAGAGAAAACTTCAGTTTCTGGTGTGATTTTCAATTCTAACCTAAGCACTCT
The DNA here is from genome assembly GCA_020205505.1 of Panax japonicus. NCBI lineage: Eukaryota > Viridiplantae > Streptophyta > Magnoliopsida > Apiales > Araliaceae > Panax > Panax japonicus. The sequence continues at coordinate 31,349 of JAINUV010001017.1, forward strand.
TTTTATAGGAAAAATGCTTAGAACACCAAAACAGAAAATTTAATAAAATAATAATATAATTTTCTTAATTTCCTTATCACACCACACCAGCTAATTTTAACCATTTAACACATGCCCACAAATGAAAAAACGTTTTTAATAAAATAAATAATTAAAACTTCCAAAAATCAATTATTTCGGAACTTCAGAACTTCAATAATTCATAATAAATATCCCTTTTATCAGAAAAATTCAAACAACGTGTCCTTTCCATAGGAAATTTCATTCTCTACAACTTTGTAAGTTTAAGGTATTTTAAATTTCACAGAGAAATTGACCGAAATCTAGAAACGGGCGATTTTACAAGCTATAATCAAATTTCAGTAAGAAATGGGGTCCACTGACACACAAAACATGTGTTAATCATTTAATGCAACAAAAATGCTCTTCCTCCTCATATACTCATATATCCCACACTCATTGTAAAAATATCATCATTATTATATTATAATAATATAATAAAATATTATTTTATCAGAAAAGATAAAATATCAATTTTCAATTATTGTTACTTTAAAAATTTTCTCCATCTATATCCACATAAAATCAATATTTCTCTCATCATATAAATCAATAATTAATTATTCACAAATAATATTATAGAATCACAATACTGACAACCAGACCGTTCCCAGGAAAGAGAGGGCTTTCTAATAAGGATTTCTCCTTACTGGCGCGCAATTAGGTGACCAAACCTCTCCTTAGACAGAACTTTCTAGACATTACAAATAATGTTATCTAATAATATTATTCAGATAATATGAATTATTGCTCCGATAATGGAAAATACTGTGTAGTGACAATTATTGAAACAACAGTAATATAAAATATCAACACAGCAATTATTGAATCAATAAAATAAAATATTGAACAATAACTACTGTAACAATTATTGAGTAGTGCCTTCTTACGTAAGAATCAATAATTGGTACAATACCGTGTGCTACTGTGCAACAACGCGTATTACTGTGTTTTAACCATCGGGTATTCCAACAGTGTTAACGCTATAAACAACTTATACTTGTCGTTTTCTTCATCCAATCGCTTTCCGTTATGGGGCCCACACAAGGCTGCGCCGTCGTACGAATATTCCTCGACGGTAAAAATATTCCACGACCAAACGAATATTCCCCGATAATAATGAATATTTTATAACCACTTTCTTATTTGAGATATTTGTGCATTTTACCCATAACTAAACACATTAATCAAATCAACCCTTACTATTTCAAAATAATAAATAGAGGAAATTCCATTATATAAAAAAAAATTGGGGTCTTACAATCACCCCTCATGAAATTTTGTCCTCGAAATTGACGTACGTACCTGGCATTTCGAAAAGTTAAAAATACCTCGCTTTTATTTCTGATTCCAACTCCCAGGTCATTTCCTCAATAGCATGGTTTCTCCACAAAATTTTAACTTATGGTATGACCTTCGTGCGTAGGAGATGCTCCTTCCTATCCAAGATCTTGACAAGTACCTCTTCGTACGTTAAGTCTTCAGTTATCTCTTCCGGTTCTAACTCAATAACGTGGTTTGGGTCTTTCACATATTTACGTAGCACATATATATAAAAAACTTTATGAACACGAGACATACTTAGAGTTAATGCGAGTCTATAGGCCACATTTTCTACTCGGTCAAGAATCTGGAATGGACCAATAAATCGTGGATTGAACTTTCCTCTCTTCCCAAATCTTGTAACTCCCTTCCATGGAGCCATACACAACAATACATGATCCCCAATACTAAATTCCAAGTCTTTTCGATGAAGATCCGCATAACTCTTTTGTCGATCCTGTGTCGTTTGTATACGTTGTCGAATCATTTGGATCTTCTCTGTAGTCATTCGTACCAACTCTGGTCCCAATAACGTTGCTTCTCCTACCTCATCCCAACATACTGGAAAGCGACACTTTCATCCATACAATGCTTCAAATGGAGCCATACCTATACTTACCTGATAACGGTTGTTGTAGGAGAATTCCACCAATGGTAGGTACTTATCCCAACTCCCTTTAAAATCGAGGACACAAAGTCTTAACAGATCTTCAAGAGTTTGAATAGTCCTCTCTGATTGCCCGTCCGTTTGAGGATGGTATGCCGAACTGAACCGTAAATCCGTGCCCATAGATTTTTGCAAGCTAACCCAAAATCTTGAAGTAAATCTTGGGTCATGATCCGAAACTATGGATATTGGCATGCCATGCAACCTCACAATCTCATTTACGTACATACTAGCAAGACGTTCAAGGGAATAAGTCTCCCGTATCGGCAAGAAATGAGCAAACTTAGTTAATCTATCAACAATAACCCAAATCGTATTTATGCCTTGAGAAACCGTGGAAAGACCCGTAACGAAATCCATGGTAATGTGTTCCCACTTCCATTTCGGAATCTCAAGTGGTTGTAATGGACCCTTTGGCACTTGATGCTCCGCCTTTACACATTGACAAGTTAAACACATCGAGATAAACTTTGCAATCTCTCTCTTCATGTTATTCCACCAAAATGTATGTCGAAGATCACGATACATTTTGGTACTTCCAAGATGGATTGCAAATGGTGTATTGTGTGCCTCCATCATGATCTTGTACTTCAAATTAGAATCATTAGGAACACAAAGTCTAGAGTGGAATCAAAGTATTCCTTCTTCATCCATTCTTTCTTCTGGAATAGCAAGTTCTTGTACTTTCTTCTTCATATGCATCAGCTCCGGATCTGTGGCTTGAGCAACTTTAACTTTATCGATTAAAGTTGGTTCTATGCGTATACTTGACATCATCGCACTCGTTCCTGTATATGATCTTCTACTCAATGCGTCAGCTACCACGTTTGCTTTTCCAGGATGGTATTGAATAGTTTGGTCGTAATCTTTCAACATCTTGAGCCAACGTCGTTTCCGCATGTTGAGTTCTTTTTGAGTGAAGAAATATTTGAGGCTTTTATGGTCTGAATATATCTCCATTTTCTCCCCACATAGATAGTGCCTCCAGATCTTTAGCGCGAAAACGACTGCTGCCAAATCTAGATCATGAGTAGGATAATTCCTCTCATATTCTTTAAGTTGTCGCGAGGCATAGGCTATGACTTTTCCACGTTGCATGAGAACACATCTTAACCCTTTGCCTGAAGCATCGCTGTAGATAACAAATCCATCCGAACCAGATGGTATTGTCAAAATAGGTGCCGAAATGAGTCTCCTCTGGAGATCTTTGAAACTCTTCTCGCATTCCTCGCTCCATATGAATTTTGTATCTTTACGAGTCAGCTGAGTTAACGGAGTAGCGATTCGAGAAAATCCTTCAACGAATCTCCGATAATAACCAACTAAGCCTAGAAAGCTGTGTATTTCGATTACCGACTTAGGTTGCTCTCAACTGTGACTCATATCCCAACCTTGGATAGCACGTCACAATGACACCTATCAGTTCACTATCGCACGAATATGGCGTCTCCTATGAAGATTCTGGCTTCGGTGCATTCCATAAAAGAAGTCACCAGATAGAGGCTCGGTTATCAACTTCTATAGTTGGGTTTTTAACTCCTGAAGTTCAATAGGAGCCATTCGATATGAGATTTTAGAAATGGGTTTTTTACTGGGTTCAAAGTCGATAAAAAAATTCAATATCACGCTCTTGGAGTAGGCCAGGAAATTTTTCAGGAAATACGTCAGGAAATTTACTAATAACAGAAATATCATTCAAATCTGACGTATTTTTGTTCAAGTCCATAACATGGCTAAGAAAGTTTGACATCTATTTTTTTCAATAAACGAATGACTTTACGGCTTGATATGAAAGAGTTTGACTTCAATGGTTTGGTTGTTTGAATTCGAATAACAGGTTGCTTAGGAATATGAAAACTTACAACCTTACAAAAGCAATCAATTTGGCATGATGATAGTTAACCAATCAATCCCTAAAATCACATCAAAAGCAAGTATCTTTAAAGAGATAAGATCAACGGGTAATGTGATGGTGTCAACTTGGATGAAACAAGATTTATAAACAGTGGATGTGATGAAAGTTTCTCCTAACGGAGTTTCCACAAATAAATCAAAGTCTAATTTCTCCGGAGTCAAGTTTAAATGTTGAGCACAAGCAGGAGAGATAAAAGAATGGTTAGAACCGGTATCTAATAAGGTATAGACTTCGCAAGAATTTATAATTAACTAACTCGTGATACCTTTGTTCAAGTTCCTCGTGTTTTAGGCAGTCACGACAAACGCTCTTCCAGGAACCGTTGACTTTGACTTGTTCGTATCCGCCTCTGGTGCCACCGTCCCAACTGGACTTAACTTTGCTATAGAGTACATTCCACCCGTCATTGCTTCATCGAATTCCTGATCCATAATTTCAATCATTACTCTCCGATCCATATCGAATTGGGGTTGACCGCTCTGCATAGGGTAATTCTGAACTCGATGTTGGATTCTCCCAATTGCTGTCCAAAAAGCGAAATCCATTTCATCTATTTTGGCCTTATTGGATCGGACGTCTTTTTCTATAATATCAACTTGTCGTGTAGCTTTTACGCATGCATCCTCCATTCTCATTCTTTTGGTTGCTTCTTCTTTCATCATAACTTTGATCATAGCATTCTCATATTCCAGCTCTAATATCTTATACTCTGCCAAAGAGTGCTTTTGTTCAAGCATCGTACATCGGGTAACACAATTTAGAATTGTTACATCTCTTTGCCCCACGACCGCCTGCCGTTCTTCAGTCTGCTCTTTTAACTCATGAATACAATTTTGTAGTTCTAAATTTTGATCATAAAATTCTTCTAATAAATTCTCCTCAAGTTCCTCTTCTCCCTCTTCTTCCTTTTCTTCCTCACTCTCAGCTGCTACTTCTGCGACTATCTCAGGTGCAACTATTAATTCTTCACTCACCATAAGGATATCTTTAATTCTTTCTTCGCCTGACATCATATTATCTTGGTTGGCGATTAAGGCTTTGTCCACGGCCTCATTCACTCCATTGTTAATATTTTCAGCTGTCATTCTCAAATACTGCCACAAAACAAGGGTTAATTAAAGAAATTGATATGCAACATAATAACCCTACACTCTGACCAACCAACAAATACGCTTAGGTAGGACACACTAGCGAAGGATTTACTCTCTCTCCCCTCCTAGTTCTATTCCCCGATCTCCGCCAAAGATCATATCCCTAAGCTCTGATACCAACTGTGACGCCCCCAAAATAGGTATACAACACCCATTCTGTGTCGTCAAAATACATGGTACAAAAATAACTACAACTTTATTAATACAACATAAAAACTGTGAGTTTAAATACAAATATTGTCATCTAGACAATATCCACACTCAAATAAGTTCTCATTATAATTATTAATACACTATTTTACAGAATAATGAGGACTACTAGAACCACTTCTAGAACCATCATTCCACACCCCGACTAGTACTCACTACATTCTCGTCTTATGAGAAGAAAAATGGAACAACAAGGAAAAAGGTGAGCTCAACTAGCCCAGTAAAGAATATTATGACTAAGATAACATAGAATAAATTATCGTTAGTCTTCAACAGGGAAAAATTTAATAGAATACAATAGACAACCAGTTTTAAATCAATCTTCGCAGCGGAAATAATAATTCATTAGCTAGAAGAGTTAACTAGAGAATGCAAACTACTATCTTCTATATATGAATTTAAAAGTTCATTGTCGATATTTTATCCTTGTAACATCAATCAATATATATCTAGAATTAAATATTTATCTTTGCACTACAGGCCAAAGATATTCATCAGTTGGTCATGTTCATCTAAACACCTGTTCATTTTTGCACTACGGGCCAAAGATATTCATTAGAAAATCATTCATCTTTGCACTACATGCCAAAGATATTCAGTAATATCATCATTTAGGACTGAGGATGATGAAAAATATTTTAAAGAAAACGAATCCAGTGAAACAAAAGAATAAATATTAAGGATTCGTACTTTAAACAATCCAAGTTCAAAAATACTTCATAAATAACCAGAGTTGAGTAAAATTCAAGAATGATTAAAATATGGATACAATCAAAGCTAGTATTCATAATAGATATTTTGGATGAAAAACAAAAATTTAATTTTTCCGTGAATAGTGTCGTATTCGTGAATAGTACCGTATACGTGAATAGTGCCGTGTATCACTAAAAGATAGAAATTTCACAAAAAAATCATCATGCTTTCCTGAATAGTACTCGTGAATAGTAACTCATGAATAGTAACTCGTAAATAGTAACTAATGAATAGTAACTCAGACATGAAAAGTTCTAAATTTGATAAAAATTCAGACCAATATTTTGGCATAATGATATTGAAGAAATAATATCATTTACGAAGAAAATAACATCCCTTACCTCAAAAGGATAGTACTTCTGGATATAGTGCTGAAAGAACTTGCACCGTATAACAATACTCAAAGTACTAAAATACTTACAAAAATACGCTCGATATTATAGAGAGAGAAAACTTCAGTTTCTGGTGTGATTTTCAATTCTAACCTAAGCACCCCATTTATAGGAAAATTCTTAGAACACCAAAGCAAAAAATTTAATAAAATAATAATATAATTTTCTTAATTTCCTTAGCACACCACACCAGTTGATTTCAACCATTTAACACATGCCCACAAATGAAAAAAAAATGTTTTTCATAAAATAAATAATTAAAACATCTAAAACTCAATTATTTCGGAACTTCGGAACTTCAATAATTCATAATAAATAGCCCTTTTGTCAGAAAAATTCGAACCACATGTCCTTTCCATAGGAAATTTCATTCTCTACAACTTTGTAAGTTTAATTTTTTCCAAACTTCAAAGAGAAATTGACCGAAATCCACAAACGGGTGATTTTACAAGCTATAATCAAATTTCAGTCAAGAAATGGGGTCCACCGACACACAAAACATGTGTTAATCATTTAATGCAACAAAAATACTCTTCCTCCTCATATACTCATATATCCGACATTCATTGTAAAAATATCATCATTATTATATTATAATAATATAATAAAATATTATTTTATCAGAAAAGACAAAATATCGATTTTCAACAATTGTCACTTTAAAAATTTTCTCCATCTATATCCACATAAAATCAATATTTTTCTCATCATATAAATCAATAATTAATTATTCATAAATAATATTACAGAATCATAATACTGACAACCAGGCCGTTCCTAGGAAAGAGGGGGCCTTTCAATAAGGATTTCTCCTTACTAGCGCGCAATTAGGTGACCAAACCTCTCCTTAGACAGAACTTTCTAGACATTGCCAATAATATTATCTAATAATATTATTCTGATAATATGAATTATTGCTCTGATAATGGGAAATACTGTGTAGTGACAATTATTGAAACAACAGTAATATAAAATATCAACGCAGTAATTATTGAATCAATAAAATAAAATATTGAACAGTAACTACTGTAACAATTATTGAGTAGTGTCTTCTTACGTAAGAATCAATAATTGGTGCAATACCGTGTGCTACTATGCAACAACGCGTATTACTCTATTTTAACTACCGAGTATTTCAACAGTGTTAACGGTAACAACTACGCCATTATTTATAAACAACTTATACTTGTCGTTTTCTTTATCCAATCGCTTTCCGTTATGGGGCCCACACAAGGTTGTGCCGTCGTACGAATATTCCTCGGCAGTAAAAATATTCCACGACCAAAAGAATATTCCCCGACAATAATGAATATTTTATAACCACTTGCTTATTTGAGATATTTGCGTATTTTAACCATAACTAACCACATTAATCAAATCAACCCTTTCTATTTCAAAATAATAAATAGAGGAAATTCCATTATATAAAAAAAATTGGGGTCTTACAGTATCGCCAGGACATGTCAAGATTCTGTTGGATTTACTGCCAACAGCAAATACTATCAGGGATGCCTGACCTTCGTTGACGTGTACTTCACTGACATGTGAATCAACGGCTGAAACATCCCGTGGGATATACTGTCAAGGCTGATTGACCTTCGCTGACGTGTGAATTAACGGCTGAGACTCTGTGAGTAGATTGTCAAGGTTGCTTGACCTTCGCTGACGTGTGAATCAACAGAACATTACGTTGTGACCCCCGCCGGGGATCTGCTGGGGGAATATGAGTAATCGACCATGAAATCGTCGAATATCTCTAGAGCTCTGATAGGTTTAATTGCTATCGGCTGAGGTAACGTCAAGGCTGCTTGACCTTCGTTGATATGTGTCTCAACGGCTTGAATGTACTTTGTAATCCCTTGCCAGGGCTTCACATTGTAACCCCCGTCGGGGACTCACGTTGTAACCCCCGCCGGGGACTAACGTAGGGTAACGACCCAGAGTTGGCGGCATCGGACCTGTACAAGGTATCGTCGTATGTGATTTGTTACAACTGAGATCATCAGCATGGTATACCTCTTGTTTGGGTGACTACCAATGAGCGATGTACTGACTCAAAATTTTATTTGAGAATACTCAATCGCGTGGCATTTTTATTCCGAATTTGACTTTTCTAGTCCGCAAGAACTCCTTTGTAACTCAAACTGGACCGAGCCAGAGGGGTAGGACCCACATAGGGGTGCCGTAGACGCACCTGCTTTAGCCGCAGGTGAGCCTGCGTCCATTCGTGGATCATAAATTCCAGCAGGTTGGTCTCATAAGTCACTTTCAACTTGTTATGCGAAGGAAAATCCGTGAGCCTCTTTCAGACCTGCTGAGTTCGGGCTATTTTCTGCAAATTTTGTCACCGTACAAGTGCTCTACACTATCCTGGTAATGTATGCATGTATTTTTCCAGTTTTTATCCGTTCGATTGTGAGTTATTGCATGAAATGCATATAAACACATAGTAGTGATTATGTATGCACAAATGACTTGATAAAAAACATTCAACATAGTAAATGTTAGTATTAAACCATGTTGAACATAATGATGTAAAAAAATTGACTTTTGAGACAGTCAAATTGGCACCTTTTTCTACTATTTTTTTTGTCCTATTTGAGGTCCAATGAGCAAAAGGTAGCAAGGTAAAGTACTCCTAATATTGAGGTTGACCTTATGCATGATGATTTTGATTTTTAGTGCATATATTACGTATATGACTTTGGGGCAGATGTGCTACTGAATGGCCACCTAGACATGCCTATGTGCATGTGGATAGTCTTATTTTCAAAGGGGACTATGGAAAATTTTTTCCAATTGTAGGCATTGGGTAGTCATGCATTTTAACTCTATTATATGTTAAAGTAAATGCATGCATGTATATAGCTATAAATGCATTTTAGAAAGCTCCAGGTAAGGAAATACCACACCCTTTCTGAGGTGATTTGGAGACTTATTGTCCAGATATCATGGATCTGGATCAGCCGAGCAGTTCTCACAGGACCACTTCTGGCATACGGTGGAGGGCTTCCGAAGTGCCTCGTCCCCGTTCTGTCAGACAACCTCGTCGGTTAGTGGAGGCCATGATTCGTCCTGTTAGGGTAGATGTGTCAGACGTTGAGGATGAGGAGGCGGATATTTCGATTGAGGATCCCGCTCCTGCTGCACATGTTCCTCGTAAGGAGCTCCCGAGTATTCAGGTGGCCAACCCAGACCTGTTGGGTGATTTGAGCAGACATCCCTCGATGTATTTGAATGCTAACGAGGTATGGTGTTAGACTTTGATCTTCCTTCTTTCCTATTGATGAGGATTAAAGGGTTCTGATGTTGATCTGCATTTCATGCAGGTTCCTGGTTTTACACAGCCTCGAAGGAACTGGTTTAGCATTAACTCCATATACCAAGCGCTTCATCCTGACTATAGAGCGGTAGTGCACGAATGATGATTCAGGGCATTCTTCTCCATCCTTCCCCGTTGTTGTCCCTAGGGTTACCTCAGGGTATTGTCTGAGCGATGGTTTCATCAGACTCAGTCACTCCATCTGCTGGATTACGAGGTGATGATGACGCCTATGGATTGGCGATTTATCACAGGTATAGAGTTTGGAGGGGACCCAGAATATTACCCCTACTGCCATCAGATCCTTGTAAGGAGTTCTGGCGGAGGCGCTCAAAGACAGGACTGTCCGTTCAGGTCCTTTGGGCGTAGATGTTATAAGCGGTCTTTTGAGTGAGCCATGCCTGATGATGTCAGAATCAGGGATCGTATTCTGCGGGGATTGTTCCTGATGATCATTCTAGGCTATTTCATAGTAGATAACTCTTCTACGGTATCTTTCACTTTGTTCAGCGCCACACGTGATGTGGACCGTATTGGAGAGTATGATTGGGGCTCTTACACCTTTGTCTATTTCCTCCGGGGCATGCATATGCGCTCACAGGGTTTGACCAAGGCTTGGCTAGGATTTCACCCATTTCTACTGGTGAGTATTTCTCTTGTCTTTTCTCATTCATAGGTGAAGAGTGTTTACTGATAGCAGATGTTTTGCCATTGTGTTGGAAGTTTTGGGCCTATAAGAGGCTCTCATGCTTGTGTCCTATGAGTGTGTTAGGTTTAGATACCTATCCACGAGGACGACGATGGCACCATTCTATTTTGACGGAGGTCTCTGTAGCTGAGGGATTCACTCACTGCCGTATGCAGTTGGAGTTGCTGAAAGCTGATACCATTACATGGATTCCCTATTCAGGGGAACACTTGACCATCGGCTTTGAGGATGGACACCCGACTGGATTTGAGTACTTGATTTCCACCAGGAGAGCTCCTCTCTTCAAAGATGGAGGCTGGGAGCTCTATTTAGGAGAGCGTGCTATTAGGAGCACCAAAGGGGAGATCCGTATACCAATCTTGCCTCCTATCAGGCGTCATTAGCCCGTATCATAGTCACCCATCACTGATATCCCATTGTTGGGGGTTGACGGTTTTGCATTGTCAAAGGGTCCATGTACTCAGGAGATGTTCCGGTGGTGGTGGTCCCCTCGCACTATTGGAGCCCAGTCCCGCGCCACTCAGTTTATGGGGGATATGGTTTCAGAATCCTTGATGATGATGGATTGGATAGCTTGTGTCCGAGATCTGACTCATATGACCCAGATTGATAGCTTGACTCGGTAGTTGGATCAGACACATATATTTATCCGCAATTTGGGCAGAGATCCAACAGAGGCGGAGTCAATCGTTCCTTCCAGCTCCGGCACTGGCCCCTCAGATGACCCATTCAATTTTGCCGGTGCAGATCCTCCTCTTTATAGGCCTGACATCCCTGTTGATAGAGATCCAGTGACTCAGGAGGAGTTACATCATGTGGACAGGATTGATGATGTGGACATCGACACCTTGGTCTTCTTCTAATGTGTATCCTCGTTATATCTTTTGATAGACCTCTGTTAGATATTGGGTGGCTGTACCCCATTCTCGTTATATCTTTTGATAGGCCTCTATTAGTACTAGGGCATCTGTGCCCCATTTCCCTGTATTTGTAGCTGTACATAGATAATGTATTAGATGATGATATACTTAGGAATGTATGCGCAGTTTTTCCATTCCCTATATCATATTGCCATCCATTATCTGTTATGCATGTATCATGTTATACATATGTATGTATGTCCAGAGATATTCGACATTGACCCCTGGATGGTCTTATGACACGGCCCGCACAGATGTCTTCTTCGACAGTTAGCTGTATAGATCATACCCCAGCATCATTGGTGGCATTGGGTATGCGATCGTGGTATGATAGTATGTCACCACCAGACAGGGTAACTGTAGATCATTTGTTGTAGCATACCATGACCTTATTGACGTTTTAGGTTCCCACAGGGTTCATGGACGGGATGCTAGAGCATTGGCTACCGGATAGGCAGGTATTCGGATTCGGTACCCATGAGTTGACTCCTACTCTGGAGGAGTATGCACGATTGATGATGATGCCTTTAGACAGACCTTGCGTGCATCTGGCTTTGGGACACATGAGTAGACGGTTCATGACTCTCATAGGATTGCGGCGCAGAGTAGTACAAGATGAGCTAACATCTAGCCACGTGATATCCTAGTATTTTCTGTAAGACAGATTTGGCTCGGAAGATAGCTATTCACGATATTCCGGGGATTTTACCGTATCGGAGGATCATTGGCGCTTGGCCAGGGTTGATGTACTGTTGCTATGCATATTGTCATATGTCTAGATGCCACGATATATGGACGAGATAGACATTGGTGTCATCATGGCTGTGAGAGCTCTTAGAGAGGGTCGTACCATTTTACCTATGATTGTAGTAAAGACCCTGCGGTTAGCATCATATTGTTGCACTTATCCTACAGGAGTGTTCACTGGGTGTTCGGTCATGCTGTACGTGTGGTTTATGTCACACTTAAGACCGATTGGTACCCTTAGACGACATGGGTATTGGTTCACCCATGATATAGCCATGTCATACTCCTTTCAGCCATTGGAGTGTATAGATGTTCTGTCCTAGTCCACATTTTTGGCAGATATCAGAGATCCTTTTAGTATATTGCCATGTTCGGGGCTTAGCTCACCATACAGCTTCATTACTCACGCTCCGGGCATCGACTACCTCCCTCTGGCTGGCTTGAGGGGCGTGACTACTTATCACCCACTGGCCGTGATGTCGCAGTTCGACCAGTTCCAGGATTTCCATCCTTTTGAGGGGGCGATAGGTCAGTGTTCAGCTTCTCGATATCTCTTAGCAGAGGACCGATCCGGTGTATATGCTTGTTGGGATCAGCGTGAGATAGCTTCTTTTTATGTCAGTCATCCAGGTTGTTCTGCAGAGTATTCCGCATGGATGGAGACAGAGATTTTGTTAGGTGCGGTAGTGTCCACAGTACCAGATAGTGAGTCAGATGATGTATAGCCCATGGAGGACATAGATTCCTACATTGAGGAGGAGCCCGCTGCTGGGTTGCCAGTATTTCTTCCGAATTCTTGTAGTACCAGTATTGTTATTATTCAGCACTCGGCACAGTACTTAGAGTAGAGTCTTCATCTGATGACCTTTGAGAGAGATCAGGCTCGATCTATGATGTTGACTGCCCTTGATGGGAGAGACGCAGCTCTATTAGAAAAGACGAGGCATCAGCTCGCAGAGATGCCGATGTTGTTGAGTGGGATGAGGCCAGATCAGCCAGAGATGCAGTGATAGTCGAGCGGGATAGCGCTATATCTGCCCGGGATATAGCCGTCACAGATAGTACTGCCGTGAGGTCCCTTACCACTGGCATGATTGTAGAGATGAACACATATATTGATGATCATATGGCCACCATGCAGATGGCTGCATATCTGTTGGGTCGTGTGGATATTCTCGTACAGGAGACCACAGCTTCGCCTCCTTTTTCTGAGAGGGACGCCATGTTGGGCTTGTTAGCTTGCATATACCCTGACTTGTAGATGAGCTTGTATTTACCTACACAGACTAGCTTAGCCATTTTGTCATGTACAGTTTACATTGTATATATATCAAATAGCATTATATATATGACAGGGAAATATATTTTTGGATCACTTCCCTTTTAGATATGCCTTGCTATTTGCTTGATATTTTGCCTGCTGCTTCAGAGCTTGTGGTCTTGATGTATTTTGAATTCCTCCTGGGTGGATGGACATTGAGTTGTCTCTGGATAGTTCAGAATGGATCATCGATCTATGTGTATCCCTACCATCTTTGGTGTCTTGGGACTAGTTTCTGGATGGAAATATGGAGAGGAGTGTGGCTTTCCTCTCTGAGATTGACCGCCCCACAGATGGTCGCCAGTACTTCTATTTAGGAGAATCCTAGTTAATTCCACCTCTTATGGATTGGTGTTGCTCTTCAAGGTATGACCGCAGCTTAGATGGTCGCCGAATCTCCTACTTGGGAGGAGTTCAGGTAATTCCATCCCTTTGGTCTAAAGCCAAATGAAATGTAGTGGATTGAAGTTTGATCCCAGTACCAATTGACAAGGGTTTGTGTTTTGGTAGGGGGTGATACCGAACCATGAATGGCTTCCTACATAATCCTATTGAAGAGGAGATCAGGTCTGCATAGTTCAAACCTGGTGTAAGAGGTTCAACGCTGTATATGGCAGAAATGGTGTAGGAATGTTTTTGTTGTTTTTATTTTTGTAAGGGTAGAAATGTTTTTGTTGTTTTTATTTTATTGCGACCGGGCCATGTAACATGGTTGCCTATGTACTCCTATTAAAGAGGAGATCAGGTCGACGTAGTTCGCCCCTCAGGGCGAGATGAAAAGCGTAATCCCATGTGCAGGTCAGAATGCGGGGAGGAGAGAGTTTAATCCTAGGTTGAGAATAAACTGCAGGTATGAGAAGTTTGATCCCGTGTATGGGTAGCCAAAATGCAAGTGCGAGAGGTTCAATCCGCGGTGGGATGACCTAAGTCACAGGAACGCAAAGGAGAGCCAGGCTGCTGGCTTGAAATGTAGGTTTCCCTGAGGGGAAAAGTGTAGAAAAGTTGTAGGTAAAGGGTTAAAGAACCAGAATGACTGGTGACCTGATGATTCTCCACCAGGGTGTTTGCGAATTACTTTAAATATAGTACCGTTTCACGGTGTCTGAGTTGATGAGTTGTGGAAATTCATCGCCGTCCATTTCTTGCAATCTGAGAGCGCCTCCTGTAAATGCTTCCTTGACAATAAACGGGCATTCCCAGTTAGGAGAAAATTTTCCCTTAGACTGATCTTGGTTGTCAAGGATTTTTTTCAAAACCAAGTCATGTTGTTTAAACTGCCGTAGCCAGACTTTTTTGTTATAGGATCTGGCGATCCTTTGCTAATATAACTGACCATGGAAGATAGCCGCGGTTCGCCTTTCATCTATTAGAGACAATTGGTGATACCTGTCTTGTACTCATTGGTCTTCATCCAGCTGAGCATCTATCAACACTCTGAGGGATTCCATTTCAACTTCTATGGGGAGTACTGCTACCATCCCATAAGTTAATGCGTAGGGGGTTGCCCCAGTAGAAGTGCACATTGAGGTTCTGTAGGCTAACAGAGTAAGAGGCAATAGGTCAGGCCAATCTTTGTGGTTGGCGGACATCTTTTGCATAATCTTCGTGATGTTTTTGTTAGCAACTTCAACAGCACCGTTCATCTTCGGACGATAGATGAGAGAGTTCAAATGTTTGATGTGGAATTTACTGCATAATTCCTCCATCATTTTGTTGTTGAGGTTCTTGGCATTGTCTGACAGGATCACCTCTAGTTGTCCGTATCGACAAACAACATTGTTTCTGATGAAAGCAATGATGACTTATTTAGTAACCCTGGGAAAGGAGGCTGTTTCTACTCACTTAGTGAAGTAGTCGATCATGGTGAAGATAAACTGGTGACCATTACTGGCTTTAGGCTAGATGGGCCCGATAACGTCCATTCCCCACATTGAGAAGGGCCAAGGTGAACTCATATTGTGGAGTTCTCGTGGAAGGGCGTGTATAACATTCCCATAAATCTGGCACTGATAGCATCTCCTGACGTGGCCACTGCAATCAGCTTTGAGAGATAGCCAATAATGTCCCGTCCTGAGGACTTTTTTGACAAGGAGGGAGCCACTCATGTGGGGGCCATAGACTCCACCATGGATTTCATCCATAAGCCTTTGGGCTTGATCTTTGTCTAAAAATCTGAGGAGACCTAGTCCTGCATCTCTTTTGTAGAGCTCATCTCCACTCAGGTAGAATTTCATAGCAAGTCGATGGATCCGCCTTTTTTCAGTCGGGCTCGCCTCAGCGGGTGTAGATCCATCTCGCAGATATTCCTTGATATGCTGATACCAAGGATGCTGGATGGGAGGTAGCTCATCCGATACTTCTCCAATGTAATTCCCATAGGCTGGGGCCTTGTGCAGGGAAATTATGACGCTCGGCAAATGTTCCTTGTCTAATATGCTAATCAGGGAGGCCAAAGTTGCTAATGCGTCCGTAAAGTCATTCCTATTACGAGGAATGTGTAGAAAGGAGATCTCTTCGAACTCCAAAGCCATCTTCAAAACCTGTCGATGGTAAGGCAGCAAATGTAGTTCCTTGGTTTGATAGATTTCGGTGGATTATCTGATTACCAACTACGAATCTCCAAAGACAGTTAACTGCCTGATGCTCATTGAACGGGCAAGTTTTAGCCCCATGAGACAGCCTTTATACTCAGCCGTATTGTTGGTGCTGACAAACTGTAATTTGACGGTAACGGGATACTGCTCCCCCGTACCAGATACTAGAACTGCTCCAGCTCAAAAACCTTCCACATTAACAGCTCCATCAAAATACATCTTCCATGATTGGCGCGTATCGCACTGATGGTGTTGTTGCACTGTCATTACTCCTTCATCGGGGAAATATATTTCTAAGGGCTTGAAATCTCTAGAAGGTGCGACAGCCAGTTGATCAGTGATTCTTTGACCTTTGATGGACTTTTGAGTCACATATACGATGTCAAATTAGTGTAGGATCAACTGCCATCTGGGCAGCCGGTAATTTAACATGGGTTTATTGAACACGTACTTAAGAGGATCCACGCGGGATATGAGATGGGTTATGTGACCATGGAGGTCATGTTGTAACCTCATGGAAGCCCATGCTAAAGCACAACACGTCTTTTTGATCAGAGTGTACTTATGTTCACTGCAGCTGAACCTTTTGCTGAGGTAATAGATAGCTCGTTCTTGGCCTCTATCGTCCTTCTGTCCTAGCATGCAGCCCATGGCATTGCCACTTACGGACATGTACATAATTAGAGGAACATCATCCCTGGGTGGTACCAACACGGGAGCTTTGACTAGCTGTTTCTTGATTGTAAAGAAAGCCTTTTGACACTCCTCATTCCATTTCATGGAGGAGTTCTTCCTTAATAGCTTGAAGATTGGCTCACAGGTTGTTGTGAGTTGGGGGATAAACCTGCTAATGAAGTTGATTCTTCACAAAAATCCCCGTATTTCCTTCTCTGTCTGAGGAATGGGCATTTCCGTGATGGCTTGGATTTTGGCAGGATCCAGCTCAATCCCTTTGTGGCTGACTAGAAATCCTAGCAACTTTCCCTATTTAACGCCAAAGGCGCACTTGGCTGGATTCAACTTCAAGTTGTACTTACGCAACCTGTTGAATAGCTTCTTGAGATGGTCTATATGGTCATCCTCTTTTCGAGATTTGACCATGATGTCATCCACGTAGATCTCGATCTCTTTGTGTATTAAGTCATGGAAAAGATCCATCATAGCTCGTTGATAGGTGGCTCTGGCATTGATGAGGCTGAATGACAACCGTCTATAACAAAAGGTTCCCCAAGGCGTGATGAAAGCAGTTTTCTCACGATCTTTCTCAGCAACCATGATCTGATGGTACCCCGCAAAGCAATCAGCAAAGGAGTACATATCGTATTGCGCAATATTGTCAATGAGAATATGGAAAAATGGCATTGGAAAGCTGTCTTTTAAGCAAGTTTTGTTCAAGTCCCGGTAATCCACACAAACTCGCACCTTCCCTCCAGGTTTAGGTATGGGCACGATGTTGGATATCCACTCAAGATATATAGACACCATGATGATGCCAGCTTAAAATTGTTTCACAATTTCTTCTTTCACCTTAAAACTTCACTCAGGTTTCAATCGCCTGAGCTTTTGCTTGACTGGCTTAAATCCCTCTTTAATGGGAAGGCGATGAAGGACAATGTCAGTGGACAAACCCGCCATGTCTTCATAAGACCATGCAAACACATCCTGGAATTGGGTTAATAGCGTAACCATGTCATTCCATTGGTTTGGGGTAAAATAAACATTCTCAACTTATTGAATATTTCAGAAATTTACACATTTATATTCTTGTACGTCATTATCATAATATCATATAAGTTTCAAAAATAAAGAAATCGAGTTTCTCTTGCACGCTTTCTCATCCATATTGTCCAGATAGCAAGTATTATGGCATTGTATTGTTAACCTGCAAAAAAAATATTTTTACAAGATTAAGCTCGACGGCTCAACAAATCTAATAGCTTTCATGCGGCACATATCACATAAATTTCATGCTCAGTATATATCTCAATTTAAAACAGTTATACGATTTCATGCTCAACATAAATATTAGTTTAAGATAAATATAAGTTCCAAATGCCTAATATATCACATACCACAAATTGAGTTCCATAACTCAACCACATATAGTTATAATTTGACTTTCGAGATTCATATACACATCATATGTAATTTAACATGCTTATTGTAACATAGTTTATAGACAATCCATATCAAATTTGTAAAGCAAATAGAAACTAGAAAACTTACCTTGCTAGTTGATTACAACTACATCTACATGTGCTTCGTATATCCTACATGATCATATAATCAAACATACACACATCAGTTATACAATCCATGCAAATTAGTTTATGTTAAGCTTAGAATACTAGCTTAGCTTGTCTTGCTTCTATATATTGTTTATTGGATATTAGAATTTTACTATCCAACCCTTGCTTTCACTTTCAAATCTTTTTAGAAAACTTGGCTTAACATAGCCATTTCATACTAGGTTAAGTTAAACCTTATTATTTGTATTTATTATTTAAGAAACTTATATCATATGTGCATGCTACAAACCTTAGTTAAATATCATATCTGTCTTGGTAATTCTTAAGTATGGCGCAGTTGCGCTGCCCATTAGCCTAGAAGTGGCGCAGCCGTGCCACTCTAGCTGATGTCCAAGTTGAGCTTTTCTTTACTCTGGTCATTTCTCTATCATGCTAAAGGTTTCCTATTCATGCTATCTCATGTTATAAGGGCCTTAAACCAGGGAAAAACCCTTTCTAGTTACATTCCAATTTATTATCAAAATAATTTTAGTTTTTCATTTTGAAAACTCTTACGTCTATCCAAGCTCAGCTAGAACTCTTTGTTATGATAGACACCATCTAAGTTTATTCAAACATGTTATGCATATACCAAGACTATGAATTAGTAAACTAAGTTAGGCCTAAAAGCTTCCTTTTCAAAACTCTTTTAGTTTTTCATTTAAAACTCATTCAAATTCATGATACACTAAGTCAAGTCTATCATGATTAGGCTGAACACCATGAATGACACCTATTACAACTTATAAAATACTAATACACATGCTCTATAAATCAACACTTAAAGAAAATATCTTGAAATTACTGCAGACCGGCGCAGCTGCGCTGGTTTCAGGCCTTGGAAGAGGCGCAGCTGCGCCACTTTGAATTAGGCTCTGTTCTAGTTTTCCCATCTGCAGAACCCAGACTCAATTCTCAATCATTATATTAACTATCATGCTTACACAATAAAATGAACTCAAACCTTAGCCAAGTGGCCATGGTTAATACTATGATATAAATTTGTTTATCAAAAACTATAAATTTCATGCCTTTAGAAAAATTCTTCTGTTAGACAATTTATTTATCAACCAACAAGTGGGTATATGTTGAATTCTAAATTCTCAAACTGATTTTAACATGTTTCAGCCCAGATTCCTTATGAAATAAATAGCACAACAATCCTTTGTACCGACTGTAGTTACATAATTCACTTACTCACTAATAAACTATCCAACTTATCTAATAGAGTTAAAATATTACCTCTTGATTGCTAAATCTTCTTTCTCAGATTGATTCAAATCCTTGTCTTGCTATTGCCTTGCTAAATGTTTTCTCAGATTCCAGTTTTTAGTCCCTTTCCCAATAACAGTGTTTGCTCAGTTCATGAGAATTGATAGACTTTTATAGAAAACTTATATTGAAATGAAGAAAAACCCAATATAGAAGGCTGGCAGGGACGGAGCCAACAGGTAATTGCAGGGGGCCATGCCCCCCAAGATTTAAAAAAAAAATAGTACTAAGCCCACCTATAATTATAAGATTAAATTTATAAGGTTCACCTACAATTTTTTTAAAGTACTAAAGCAGAAGGCCCCCACCATTTTATTTCTGGCCCTTTTAATTTTATATCAATTCATTACTTTATTTTCTTCGTCATTTTCCCATTTGGCCATTTCAGTTCTCCCGACTGGCGATTGCATCACTGGCTCACTGCGGTAGTGCGGTTCTGCCCTAGCCCTAACATAGATCCAAATTCGTTGCTGCACTTCAGCAATTCTGCAATTCATTACATCAAAAATAGATTGCTTTCTTCTCCAGTGATTCCGTGCTCTCATGTAAGATATTCATATCAATTATGGGTTAACCCCTTTCCCTATTTGTTGTTCCTCTGAGTTCTGAAGTGAGATTGCTAATTGCTTATTCTGTTATTCATCCAGTGCTATTGCTTATTAATATTGACTATTGAGAATTTGAGAGTTAAATAGACATCTTGTAACTTGTAAGTGGTCTGTGGTCATAACTCATAAGCACTGGCACAAGTCACAAGACTCACAACACGTTCCAGACTTCCATGGAAATTGGAATATAGATATAGTTTTAAATAATCAACAAAAGTACGAAACTAGTTTTAAATAATAATGTTAAAATAACAAAATTGTTGTCTGTTATAGTTTTAAATAATAACAAAACTGTTCCAGACTTGGGACTTTCATAAACACATCTTCTGATTAATAAATAACAAAACTAGTTTTAAATAATAATGTTCAAGTTAATAAGTTATACAATGTTATCTTAATTTTAATTAAAGATATATTCTTACATGTGATTAGGAAACCTTGGTGATTCATTAATTTTGGTGGAGACCCTTGCTCTATTTCTCTGATTTGTAATCGTATAAAAGGTACTAATTTCTCTCTTCTTGAGTTCTTTCTCTAATTAAGATGTGTAGCTGTTCTTTGAATCAGATTTGTTTATGTGAATTAGATATTTCATTGTGTATTTGCATTTATAATATTGATGATAGTGTAGTTAATTGAATTTTTTATTTTTTGTTTTAGAGTAATGGGAAAATCACATACCATTGATTCATTTTTCAAGAGAAAGCAATCAAATCATGTTGACACCTCTTTGCTTACTCCGGAGCCTAATGTTCAAACATATCTTCCTATCCCTGAACAAGAACAATGTTCTCTAAAATCACCAAGAATTGAAGGTAGAGAATGGAATATTAATTATCACTACTACAAAACAGTAAATAGACAACGCAGAAAAAACGTTGTGGTTTCAGTCAGAAAAACGTCGTGGTTAAGGGTGTTGTCTATTTAACACCCTTACACAACGTTTTTAAAACGTTGTGGTTAAGCACAATACACAACGTTTTTTAGGAAAAAACGTTGTAGATTTGTTTTCAAAAAATTAGCATATGCTTAAAAACGTTGTAGAAGGTATGATTTCACAACGTTTTTTGGTTAAAAACGTTGTTGTTTAGTATAAAAGACAACGTTTTTAACCAATTTATACAACATTTTTAAAATGTTGTAGATAAAGAAAAAAAAAGAAAAAAAATTTGTGGTTCACCTATATTACCAATGCACCTGCAATATGCTAATAACATGATATATAGCTAAAAGGTCTAAATTCTCATTTAAATTTAAAGTCAAAATGTATCAACCATTCAAAATACATCCCAATAATACCATTTATTTACAGTTTCAAATGTCTCAAGCATTGATTATGAAATAACATGAATTAAAAAAATATAAGTGAAACTAAATTTCTTTCAAAGACAATGAGACTGAACTTGCAAATGGTTCCCAGATTTTGTTGGTTGCTCTTTCTATTGCAGGTATCCTGGAAGGAAATAAAATATGAGGATAAGAGAGGGAGAACATCACACTACCAGAACATTTGTAAGCAATCATTAACTAAAAGGGAGTTGATTCTACATCTTGTTAACAAAAGTTAGACATGCTATACCTGGCATATTGAAGTTATATCCTCAATAAGTGAGTGAGTCTCGCTATCCTGAAGATGCATGGCTAAAGACTTGAGAGCTGACTCAGCTACATGAGAACCAAATTTATCCATAGCAATATGTGAGAAATCCTTTGTACAGCTACGAAGAAAACTACAAAGATGGTCTACATAACAGCCTTCAAGGAGGATTTGCAGAGTGTGGCTTATGATATAATCAGTTGCAAGTTCTACTTCTTTCCCTCTCATTTCTTCCAAAGCATTACCATATATGCAGAGTGTGGCTTATGATATAATCAGTTTGCAATTTCTGAAAAGTATTTTGCTGTTTTAGGATCAACCTGTTTCCTACAAAGAATTATATAATGTTCCCTAAAAAGGTTCAATTTAAGTGCAGTCATAATTTCCACATAAAAATGAACTACCTGTTGGGTGAAATTAATAGAGAAACTACCAAATATCTCAAATTTCATGAAACATTTCTTCCAGGTTAAACAACATTTTTACAGTAATTAAAATGCACCCATCACAAAGCAAACAATTAGGATAACCAGAACTTCCGCAGAAAAGTCCCAAACCAACCATCATCAATAAACCCATTAACAGCATCGATAAAACCCTGAAGAGCAATTTCATAAAGTTTTAGTTCAAGGAGAAGAGGGATTAAAGGATCAGATGTAAAAGCATTAAAGGCTGCAATCAACCAGCTAGCGGAAAGTTTGCTTCTAAAAATTATGGACAATATCATCATCTATGCACCATCAAGATGCTAATAGAGTAAGATGACATAAGTCTTAAAACAAGACTCCGTTGCTCAGATTTCATAAACTACAAGGTCTAATTCCTTACCTGCACAATCTTTGGATAAATGTCCTTAAAACAGCAGGTTGGCAGCCGCCAGTATACTGAATTTCTTCACTGGTTTCCTGTGCAATCTGACGTATGTGTCGCAAGGACTGCAAACAATATTTACAAGGATAAACATGAAAGCGAAGAAGCCAAATTATATAAGATAGTGTAACCGTCAGGTGTGAATTCTTACTGCCACAGTCATTTTCTGAGCAAGAATTCTGGATGATTCATACAAAGGCCTCAGAACTTCAGGAACACTACAAGGCTAAAACACATGACAGGCCACTTAATGAGAAATCAAGGCATATGTAGAAATTAAACCAAAATAAAAAAATGGATTTAATACTCGCATCCAAGTTGATGTGATCAACTATGTTAATAATGGAGCCACCACAATCACAAGGTCTTATCAGATAACCACTAGGTAACAAGCTCTATTGTTCCTCCATTCACAGTAGGAATTACACTCACTACATCTAGGCAACGACAATCACGGAACCAAGATGGACGATCTTTAAGGATTTCAGCGACCTGAAATAATTACAAGAAACATAATTCAGAAAGATAACATGCAAAAGTCATAACATTTTGCAAAGCCAAAACATAATTCAGAAAGATCCTTAGTTGTTTTTATATAGGCTTTTGCATTTATTTTTTCCTCTTCAGTTGATATACATGTCCTCGTACAATTCTTTCAACTGAGCCATGGGCATTCAATAAAGTTCAGTTTCATTCATCATTTTAAAGGAATTTACAAAGAAGCCAGTATTACACGATCGCTGCTTGTTGTAACAGACTCACTTTAAAGAAGTAAGACATTTCCTTTCTACAACAAAAAATAATATCCATGCCTTGCACCAGGTATCAACAGAACAGAGATACAAAGGAAAGAGAGAAAATAAATTGGACAAACTTGTGGGTTATTAGTCTATTTACAATTCTTATTACGAATTGTAAATAGATTAAAATGAAATATATTCAGCAGAAGAACAGTGTCGAACTCGCATCGTATTGCAGGAACCAGTCTACTACAGTAATTTTTAAGGGATGTAAAACTCTAAATAATACTGTTTCAAACTAAACTTGAGTAGATAAGAATTGGCATATCATTATAGTTAAAATAATGAACAAAGCCTAGAAGGGGAAAAACTTACAGGTCTTAAAAAGGCATATCATTTAGTGGAGCTCATCTTATATACAGCAGGACCATAATTTTACACAATGAAGGGACAGGAGGAATAAGTTGTGATCCATATTCCATAATTAGGGATGGACATAACTTATATATGGAGTCATGACATAATTAAATTTCTATTAAAAAAATGGCAGAATTAGATTAATCTCATAGCAAAAAAACTGCATATAAGCACAAAATAAGTAAAAAAAACATCCTCAATAATAACCCACACCTAGCAAACAAGTGGTGAAATACCTCTATTGCGCACCTCTCCCTCGTCGTCATTCAGATTTCACACCCACAAGTCGCAAACAAAGAAAGAACGAAGACGGTTAAGGAGAGACAGTAAAGAGGGTGAGGGATGGGAAAGATGAGGCTCACAGTCAGACTCGCAGTCACATCGCCCGTCACTGAAGCCCAGTCGAGCAAAATCGTCTCCTTCGGGGGACGATTGGACTAGTTAGGGTTCGAATCGTTAACTGGAGGTACTGATCGGGCCTCGTGTAGGAGGCGGCGAGGTCGGGAAAGTTGGAGACGTCGATGGTAACGTGGAAGAGTGACTCAGGAGGCGGCGAGGGAGGGCTGGACGCCGGCGAGAGGGGCTTGGTAACGTTCTTTCACCGACTCAGGAGAACTTACAATGAAAACCTAACCTAAGAGAATGGAGAAATGGTATCTTTTTAATTTTAAGTTTTCAGTTGAGCGCTTTTTTTTTCTCCGTGTTTTTGTAGACAGATAACGTTTTTTTAAAAAAACGTTATCTAGTTTAAACTCAAAATATTCCCTTTTAAATAGATAACGTTTTTGCATATATATCTACAACGTTTTTTTTAAAAACGTTGTAAAAAAACCACAACGTTTTTATAAAAAACGTTGTCTATTAAGTGTTGTCTATTAGGTACTTTGTAGTGGTGTATTTGGAGCGTGATCCTGGAAAACGTATTGAAATATGTAAATGTCCTGGTGATCTACTTGATGAAGTTCGACGAGCTTACATCAATTATGGTCCATATCAATGCATTATTCCTGAGTACCCTTTATCTGGATCTGAAAAGCATCCTCGCCGCTTTCAATCATCATGGTTCAAGGTATTTCCATCTTGGTTAGAGTATTCCCCTTCAAAGGATGCCGCATTTTGTCTACCTTGCTATCTCTTTAACAAAGAAGGTGCACAACATGGGCAAAGTAGTTTTTCAAAAGATGGATTTAATAGTTGGAAGAAAGTAAGGGATGGAAAGAATTGTGCATTTTTGAATCATGTGGGAAAAGATCCAAATTCATTACATAAAATTGCTCAAAAATCATGCGATGATCTAATGATTCAATCACAACATATTCAAAAAGTTATTGAGAAACAAACTTCTGAACAGCGTGCAAACAATCGATTGCGACTTAAAGCCTCAATTGATTCAGTTCGCTATCTTACACTCCAAGGTATGGCTTTAAGAGGTCGTGATGAAAGGAAAAGTTCCATCAATCGTGGTAATTTTCTTGAATTAATAAGCCTTTTTGGTGAGTATAATGAAAATGTTGCAAATGTTGTGTTAGAAAGGGCTCCTCAAAATGCCTCATATACGTCACCCCAAGTCGAAAAAGAGATTTTACTGGTTTACTCAATGAAAATTAGAAAGGCAATTTGCGAGGAAATCGGTGATGCAAAATTTTGTATTCTTGTTGATGAAGCTCGAGACCAGTCAAAAAGGGAGCAAATGGTTATTGTTATTAGATTTGTTGACAAAGATGGTTTTATTCGGGAGCGCTTTTTTGGTCTCATACATGTATCAGATACGAAGGCGCTAACTCTAAAGAACGAGATATTTTCTGCTCTTTCCCGTTATGATCTTGACTTTCAAAATATTCGAGATCAAGGATACGACGGAGCAAGTAATATGCGAGGTGAATGGAAAGGGTTACAAGCTCTAGTTGCTAAAGAATGTCCGTATGCATATTATGTCCATTGTTTTGCTCATCGTTTACAATTGGCATTAGTTGCAACATCTAGAGAAGTTACTTTTGTACATCAATTTTTTTTCAAAATTGAGTTTTATTATAAATATTGTGGGCGCTTCTTGTAAACGTAACGATGAATTAAAAGCTGCCCAATTATCCGATATTGCTCATTTGATTTCCATTGAAGAGCTTGAGACTGGGACAGGAATGAATCAGATTGGTACTTTATAAAGGGCTGGAGATACACGATGGGGTTCTCACTTAAGGTCTCTTTCTAGCTTGATAAAGATGTTCAGTGCAACTTGTCAGGTTTTATTGAACATCATCGATGATGGAACTTGGGATCAACGTGGAGATGCTGATTCGGCTTACACTTCTTTGACTTTTTTCGAGTTTGTGTTCATCTTGCATCTTATGAAAGCAATTATGGAAATCACTGATATGCTTTCTCAAGCTTTGCAGCGAAAGTCTCAAGATATTTTAAATGCTATGCACCTTGTGAAAACCACAAAGAAACTTATTCAGAAGTTGAGAGATGATGGATGTGATACTTTCATAGTGAAGGTGAAGTATTTTTGTGAACTACATACAATAGATGTCCCAGATTTAGATGCTTTATATATTGAGAGAAGAGGTCGAGCTCGACATCAACAAGATAAATTTACAGTGATTGAGCATTATCGGATTGATATATTTGCAGCTATAATAGACTCTCAGTTACAAGAGTTAAACAATAGGTTTAGTGAGTATGCGGTGAAGTTAATTGTTCTAAGCTCTACATTGGATCCACAAAATGGGCTTACGTCTTTCAATATTGATGATATTTGTAAGCTTGTGGATGAATTTTATCCCAAAGACTTCACAGAGCATGAGAAAGAGGACTTAAGGATACAATTGCAGCATTACGAGTTTGATGTACTCCAACATCAAGAATTTCAAAAGTTGTCCACTATTTCTGATCTCTGTCAATGGTTGGTGAAAACTAGAAAGTCAACAATCTATCCACTAATCGATTTACTGATCAGGCTTGTTCTAACTCTTCCAGTTTCTACTGCAACTACAGAACGTGCATTTTCTGCTATGAGTCATGTCAAATCTAAACTTCGAAACAAGATGGAGGATGAATATCTTACAAATTCTCTTATTATCTACATTGAAAAAGATATTACGAAACAGTTCAGTACATAATCAATCATAGATAGATTTTGTGATTTGAAAGAACGTCGAGTGCAATTCTGACAAAGTTTTGATATGTTCTAAAAGACTTTTTTTGTTATGTTTTGTTGTCTTTGTCAAAGCAAATTCTATTCCTATATTATTTTTGTTTTAGTAAAAATATATTTTGTAATAGTGGACGAATATATATTTTTTTGACCCCCCAAAGACTAAATCGTGGCTCCGTCACTGAAGGCTGGGGTGTAGGTTTTATAACCCAATTTTCCTTGCTCCTTACGCTCAGTAGCTTTAGCTGAGTATATGAATCCATTACTATTACAAGCTGCGAGCTCCTACTTCATGGTAATGGTTCAGTTTATTACCTTACAGCTCATGCTCATTTAGCATGACTCAGCCTTATTAACCCACCTCATGTTTATATGTATAATACATATTTTAATTATTACTTACATAATTTATACCCTCCGTACATATCGCGTAGAAAATTATTATATTTTAAATATTATACCGAAAGTCTATTTTATACCAAACGAAGCTATACATTAAATAAAAGATATTTTATTTAATGTACCAAATTAAAATAATTGAAGTCCATAAATTATTTTAATATACTCTTTTTATCACATACAACATTTTTGTATTCCATAATCAATTCTTTAATAATTTATTTTCCATAATTTATTTTATTAAAACAAATATATAATTTTATATTTGTTCATTCCCTTTTTCCATCCTACAAATTAAATTTACCAACTTATTTACATATAATAGTAAATAATAATATATTTATTATTATACAATAACCACACTGCACCACACAATTTCACTTATAAAATCAAATATCCCATATTAAGAATTTTATTTAATTATAATCTTATTTTTAATAATTTCTAAAAATTCGGATTGCTACAAAAAGCATGAGCTATTGTTCAGTTAAAAAGGATGGTGAAACAACCCGGGTCAAATCTCGAGTCCGGAACAAATCTTCCATCAAAATAAGGCCTCAAACTACTGGCCCAATAATATCTTCTTGGATCATCTTAGCCCACCACAGGCTCCCAAAAGGTCATAACTTGAAGGTACTATTGATAGTAACTTATTTACTTATATGCTGACAAATTTTTTCCCTATCTTTCGATGTGGGACTGGGGTGTTACAAACTCCCCCACTTCAATTTTTGACGTCCCCGTCAGAACCGATCACACATACGGCCCAAAGATCTTTGCCTCTCTAGCCATTGTGGGATAATACCAGCTGGCTTCGTGTCCCCACCTACGGACCTCCATCTCTCCATTGTGGGATAATACCACCAGCATTCGTGTCCCCACCTCCGACAACCCGATCGGATGACCCGACCCGAGCTTTCGAGAGTCAGCTCTGATACCATATGAAACAACCCAGGCCAAATCCCGAGTCCGGAATAAATCTCAGGTCAAATCCCAAGTCGAATCGAATCCATCAAAATAAGGTCTCAAACTACTGGCCCAATAATATTTTATTGGGTCATCTTAGCCCACCACAGGCTCCAAAAAGGTCATGACTTGAAGGTACTATTGGTAGTAACTTATTTACTTATATGCTGACAAATTTTTTTCATATCTTTCGATGTGGGACTGGGGTGTTACAGATGGGAAATAGCGCATTTGCATAAATTGTCGAGCGGTAAATAATATTACAGTAAAAAATCGACATCTCATTCCTCGATTAGATGACATGTTAGATGAATTGCATGGATCATGTGTATTTTCTAAAATTGATTTAAAGAATGGATATCATCAAATAAGAATGCAAAAGGATGATGAATGGAAAACATCGTTTAAAACTAAATATGGTCTTTATGAGTGGTTAGTATTACCTTTTGGTTTAACTAATACACCTAGTACTTTTATGAGATTAATGAATTATGTTTTGCGTCCATTCATTGGGAAGTTTGTTGTCGTTTACTTTGATGATATTCTCGTATATAGCAAAATCTTGGGTGAGTATGCACTATATTTAAAATATGTTTTAGATGTACTTAGAAAAGAAAAGTTATTTGATATATAACATGGAGAAGTGTACATTTTGCTCAAATAGAGTTGTGTTTCTTAGATTTGTTGTAAGTTCGCATGGAGTCAAAGTAGATGAGGAGAAGATACATGTTATCCGAGAATGACCGAGTCCGACAAATGCTAGTCAAGTGCGAAGTTTTCATGGACTCAAAAGTTTCTACCAACGCTTTGTAAAGAACTTCGGTGAAATTACATCACCATTAACTAAGATTATCATGAAAAGTGTGGGTTATACGTGGGGTGATGAACAAGAAAAAACATTTAAATTGATTAAAGATAAATTGACCAATGCACCTTTGCTTGTTTTGCCTAACTTTGCTAAAACTTTTGAAATTGAGTGTGATCCTTTAGGTTTGGGAATAGGGGTTGTTTTGATGTAGGAAGGAAAATTGGTGGCCTACTTTAGCGAAAAGTTGAGTGGGGCAATTTTGAACTATCATACTTATGACAAGGAGATGTATGCGTTGGTTAGGGAGTTGGAGATGTGGCAACACTACCTTTGGCCTAAGGAGCTTGTGATCCATGCCGATCATAAGTAGGAGGCATGCACGTTGGATGGAATTTATCGAGACATTCTCATATGTCATTCGATACAAGCATGGTAAGGAAAATGTCATTGCAGATGTTTTATCTCAAAGGTATGTGTTATTAAATACTCTTGATACAAAATTACTTGGTTTTGAACAAATCAAATAATTATATGTTAATGACCATAATTTTGGTGAAGAGTTTAAGACTTGTGAAAAAAATATTGTGGGTAAATACTTTAAACTTGATGGATTCTTGTTTTGTGAAAATAAATTGTGTATACCTGCATGTTCTTTACATGAGTTATTGGTTAGGGAATCACATGGGGGTGGTTTGATGGGGCATTTTGGTATTGATAAAACTTAATCTGTTTTGAAAGAACATCTTTATTGGCCTCATATGAAACGAGACGTCGAGCAAAATTGTGATAGATGCATTACCTGTAGACAAGCTAAATCTCATCTTCAACCCCTTGGACTGTATACACCATTACCTATACCCGATGAACCTTGGATTAATTTATCAATGGATTTTGTGTTAGGTTTACCTAGGTCTAAGCATGGTAATGATTCTATATTTGTGATTGTGGATAGATTTTCAAAGATGACACATTTCTTTCCATATCACAAAACTGATTATGAATCCCATATTGCTAACTTATTCTTTAGAGAAATTGTACGTTTGAATGGTATGCCTAGAACAATTGTTTCTGATCAAGATGTTAAGTTCTTAAGCTATTTTTTGGAAGACTTTGTGGTGTAAATTGGGAACTAAACTATTATTTTCTACTACTTGTCATCCACAAACTGATGGTCAAACTGAAGTAGTAAATAGAACTTTGTCTGCTTTTATAAGGGCTATCATTAAAAAGAATATCAGTCATTGGGAAGAATGTTTACCGCGTGTTGATTTTTCTTATAATCGTTCAGTTCATTCTGCTACTAATTTTTCACCATTCGAGATTGTATATAGGTTTAATCCTTTTGACTCCTTTGGATTTATCACCGTTACCTGTTTCTGAATATACTAACATGGATGGAAAGAAAAAGTCTGAATTTGTTAAGTAGATACATGAAAAAGCGCGGGTTAACATTGAGAGGAGGATAGAGCAATATGCGAAACAAGCCAACAAGGGATGACGTCAGATGATCTTTAAACCTGGAGATTGGGTTTCGCTACATATGCGGAAAGAAAGATTTCCGGCTCAAAGGAGATCTAAATTTCTTCCTAGAGGAAATGGTTCATTTCAAGTTCTTGAGTGCATTAATGATAATGCCAACAAATTTGATTTACCTGGTGAGTATAATATGTTAGTGCAACATTCAATGTTACTAATCTAAGTCTGTTTGATGTATATAAGTGATGATTTGAGGACAAATCCTTTTCATAAGTAGAGGAATGATGAGGACATCACTAGCTCAGATTTATTGGCAACCAAGGAGTGGATTCAGTTCGAGTTCTAGTTGGACCCGTGACGAGAGCACAAGCTAAACGTTTCAAGGAAGGTCTTATGGGTTTGGTGTGAGCAATGTGGATCGAGAATGACGTGACAACTTGTACCAAGGAGGTTGAGATTGATCCTAAGTTCGTTCGTAAACATGGTCCAAGGATATGTTCTAGGTCAAGCCGAAGAAACCATGCAAAGTCAGCAGACCAAAGGAATCTGTCAGGCTAAAGTCAGGGAGCTTGCCCCCGCGAGCTCACCAAGGCCCGAACTCGCCCCAACTCCTTTTGAACTAGCTTCGACAAATACTTCTCTATGGGAGCTCACCCTGGCGAATTCTTCGGGGTTTAGTTATAATTTTTACGCGTTTTGACATATTTTCAGTAGATTTCGGGTTCCTAATGTAATTAGATTACTTCTAACTTAGAGATTTGATTTCAAAATACTTGTAATTCCTTATAAGGATCTAGGGATTTCATAACTACTATAAATAAGCTACATGAATTTAATTCATTGTAATTATTCAATATATTCAAATTTATCAATTCTCGTGAGTTTATTCTCTAATTTTGGTTCTTTAAAGAATTCCTAAGTTATTTTCTTAATTTTTCTTTGATATTCAATTTGTCTTATCATACAACAATATATAGTTATATGTGGTGTCTTCTACCGCTTCAATATAAGCGAGGGGTCAAGGTGTCGTTGGTGTTCATTCAACGCAGAATTCTTAGCGCGATCAATTAATGTACCAAGATTAACGTTTACAAATAGGCGAGGGGTTAAGGTGTTGCAAGTAATTCATCATACGACTTTGCTAGAAACTATCCGGACGACGATCACCTCACGCAAGTGTGCCGTAGAGTCTATCATGTCCTTACTTTGGAGTTGTTGGTTCAATGGGAAAGTCGTCCTCTTGAAGAAGCTAGCTGGGAGGATTATGACCTTCTTGCCGGTCAATTTCCTTTTTTCCGCCATGAGGACAAGGCAAGTTTCCAGGAGGGATGTACTGATACAGTACCACCCTTACGCACCTATTCACGAAAAAGGTGGAGAAAACATAATGATGGTAGAAATCAATTTCTTGACCCAATCCAATTTGGCAAATTGTTGGGGCTACAAGTTCAATATCTTGAAGAAGTGATCCAAGTCCTTCCATAAAGCATCCCACGACCTCCACCACTCCACTTTCAACAACTATTTCCTGCTTTCTAGGAGTTTATTTCAGTTTGTTAGCTAAGAAAAATCTTGATGTTTAGTATAAATACCTATATAATTTGTTTTAGAAAGGCATATCAAATTATTTGTATTGTTAATTAACTTTAGGAGCTTTGTCCTCTCCATGCGGACATGTTTATTGGTTGTAATTGTGTTTACGATTCTTGCACGAATTGCTGCAAATATAAGTTTTATCTCTTCCACTCTATTATGCTCTTTAAACCCAGCCCTTATCACTTTTATAAGCATGTAAAAACTTCACCTTTACAGATAAATCCGTTTCATCCTATAATTAATGTTTTGCTCTTCAATCCTCTTTGATCGATATATAAGAAAATAGCACATTTGGATAGATTAATTTATATTTTTTTAGTAACCCCTACAAGTTTGTAGTTTAAAAATGACGACATGATAATGAATTTATGACGACAAACTTGAACGGAAACTCAAAAAAGTATGTTGAGTGCAAGGTTTGCAAATAGTCCCACAATGAATAAGAGACGTAGGAAATACCCAATGCAGAAGCCATATGTTGAAGCCTGAGGCAAACAAGATAGGCATGCAGCCATGCGGTGAGCACAGAGTGAACTATTCTTTCGCCTTTTACTAAAGAATATCGTGTGCTCGCCGCAAATAGTGGCATTTGCCTATTTTTGGAAGACCATTCCCTCTTTGGGATTGGCCCCTATAATCCAAGTTGAGCATTTGTATATCAGCCTAGATCTAAATGATTAACCAGATATTTGATGAAGTGTAATTAACCATCCAATGTGGCAATTTTCCAACAAGATAAGAAGGGTATATTTTCTTTGGTACATGACTTGATGAATCTTAGATCGGAAGAAAAGGAAATAGTTGGTTTTATTCGACTATATATAAGAATCTCCTGAGCCATCTCTTCCATCAGAAACTAAAACTTATGACAGTTTGTTACTTTCTTTATTTTATGTCATCCTTTGTTGCATTTGTGCCGAATAATTCTACGTTTCTGCCAGTACAACTTCATGAAATATATCTGAGGTCAAGAGGGAAGGGAGCTGAGCCATAAAATGCAAAGCCGTTTGTTCATGTCTTGTATTTTTGTTTAAGATAAGTGTAGTATATTTTCTTATTAATTTAATGTTTGATATGTGAGTTAATGGCTCACACATATTAAATTTATTTTTTTGAGAGTGAGAAGATTCAAAAATTTCTTTGACGTTTATCGCGATGTCTACCGAACACTCTATACTTTTTTTTATCCAAAAGTATCCTTAACGTTACACTTTTTGGGTCACCCGTGCCCCTGCCGTTAACAGAAGACAAACAGAGTTAAAATTGGCTGACTTGGCCGACACATGGAGGCTTAAATGGAGAAGGTTCAAAAATACTCCTAACACATGTAAATATGTCATTTAATCAAAACAAAAAATACTAAAATAAAAAACAAAAAAAGCATACCATATTTATATCATTTAATCAAAATACTAACGGTTGTAAGTTACCAAAATACTAATCAAAATATGCATACCATATTTTTAAATGTTGTAGAATAAAAAAAATGTTGTTATTTAATATTTAAGACAACGTTTTTTAAATGTTGTAGAATAAAAAAAATAAAAAAAAAATATTGTTGT
Organism: Panax japonicus; assembly: GCA_020205505.1. NCBI lineage: Eukaryota > Viridiplantae > Streptophyta > Magnoliopsida > Apiales > Araliaceae > Panax > Panax japonicus. The sequence continues at coordinate 65,186 of JAINUV010001017.1, forward strand.
TTAGTATACCAGACAACGTTTTTTAAATGTTGTAGATAAAAAAAAAGATTTTGTTCACCTATATTACCAATGCACCTGCAATATAGCCAAAATGTATCAATCATTCAAAATACATCCCAATAATCCACGAAAAATATACCAAAATGTATCCATATATGCTTCTCAAATTCACTTTTTAAAGAATTTGATTATATGCATCCACAAAATAAATCAAACTATCCATAAAATTAAGCTATTAACTAAGCATGTGCAAAAAAGCCTAGTTCTCCCAAAATATGTACATTCATCTAACATATTCACCGTTACTCAAGGCTCTACATATAGCTGCTCACGTATGTTGCCCACTCATCCCGTACTTCGTCAATTTGTTCTTGTGTGTACGTTAATCCACATGCCTTGTCCCACTGCAATAAAAAATAACAAATTTAGTATACTGCTATATGTACTGCTCAGATACAATGCAATGATACAAGCAGTAACTGCTAAGATGTAACTGCTATACTGTTACACTTGCTATACTGCTCAGATAATGCTCAAGATATAATGCTCAGAGTTAGAAGTGTTATAATGCTCAAGATATACTTGCTATACTGCAACTTTGAAGGAAACCGATCAAAGGTATCCTCTGCACTGCACTGATCCGAGCCCTTGGAGAGAGAAAAAGACGCGTGTTTTAATTTTAAGTTCAATATTTGATGCTCCGTGTTTTTCTTAATAGATAACGTTTTTTTTAAAAAAACGTTATCTAATTAAAATAAAAATAATGTCCTTCTAAATAGATAACGTTTTTGCATATATATCTACAACGTTTTTTCTAAAAACGTTGTAAAAAAAAAATCACAACGCTTTTATAAAAAACGTTGTCTATTAAGTGTTGTCTATTAGGTACTTTCTACTGGTGTGTAATTAGTTGAATTTTAAAAATATTCAAAATTTCAACTAATTCAAAATAATTAACGTTATTTATTAAAAAAATATTAACGTTAATTATTTTTTGATGATTTTAGTTGAATTAACGTTAATTATTTTGAATTAGTTGAAATTTTGAATTTTGAATTTTAAAAATATTAATGTTAATCATCAAAATACTAAAACTATTAGTTGAATTTTCAAAATACTAAAAATAGTAACGTTAATTTTCTAATATTCAATGTTAATTTCGATAACGTTATTTAGTAATATTAAAAATATTAGCGTTAAAAAAAATTGATAACGTTATTTAGTATTTTGAATATTAACGTTAAAAATAGTATATCAATTAGTTGTATAACGTTATTTAGTATTACGAATTTTAAAAATATTATTTAGTATTATAATTTTAGTGATTTAAAAATTTTATATCATTTAGTATTTAGTATTATGATTTTAGTATTTTAATGATGTTATTTGAATTTTTGTTGTTTTGATTAATTAACAAAATAATTTGAATTTTAGTATTTTATTATTTTTAATTTGCTTTTTTTTTAGTATTTTATTATTATTTTTTAATTAGTATTTGATGTAAATATGTTATGTTTTGAATTTTAGTATTTTGACTAAATGATGTAAATATATTATACAACTTGTTTTATTTAATTAGTTAGTTTGATTGTTAACAAAATAATTTGAATTTTAGTATTTTGATTAAATGATGTAAATATGTTATGCTTTTTTATTTTGAATTTTAGTATTTTTTTGTTTTGATTAAATGACATATTTACATGCGTCAAGGGTAATTTTGAACTTTCTTCCTTTAAGCCTCCATGTGTCTGCCACGTCAGCCAATTTTAACCACGTTTGTCTTCTGTTAACGCCAGGGGCACGGGTGACCCAAAAAATATAACGTTAAGGGTACTTTTGGACAAAAAAGTATAAGGTGCTCGGTAGACATCGCGATAAACGTCAGTAGAAGTGAGCAAAAAACGGATAAAACCGAACTACCGAACCGAACCGAACTTTTTTAACCGAATTATTTCGGTTTTTCGGTTTTTTTTGGAATTTCGGTTATATCGGAATTATTACTCATTATTCGGTTTCGGTTCCGATTTCAAAAAAAAAGTTATTCGGATACCCGAATAACCGAATTTTAATATTTAAAAAATAATAATTTTATACTATTATTATGATATTATACTCACTATTTCTGATTCAGTCCCAGATCTCAAATCAAAAGCTACACAGAGATATCTACACAGAGATTATCACCCAGGTCTCAAATCAAAAGCAATTTCTCTACACAAAAGCAATTTCCTACGCAATTTTCCAAATCAAAAGCACACAGACACAAAAGCAATTTCTCAAATCAAAAGCACACAGACACACAAAAGCAATTTCTCAAATCAAAAGCAATTTCCTACGTAGTCAGCTACACAGAGCCAGCCACCAACACTGAAGCAGACGGAGGAGGCCACCAACACTACGGAGGAGGCCAATAGCCCTGCCGTACGGTCGCACCTAAACCCACCAACACTGAAGCAGACTCCTCTTCATCCGCCTCTCTCGTCGTCGTCGGCGAAGAAACTGTCCCTCTCGTCGTCGTCGGCGAACAAATCTCTCTCTCTATATGTGTGTATATATGTATATATGTGGGTTTGGTGTGTATTGAATAATTTAGTTGTGGTTTTGTTTGTGTTTATTTGGATGAGATGGATCTTTAGTCTCTTTAGGATGGAACCAAATAACCCAAGCCTAATTATGGGTTTGAAGAAGAAGATTACAGAGTCTATTTAGGATGAGAAATATTTACAGAGTCTATTTGAAGAATTTCGATAAAACAGAGTAATTTCTATGATCTGGGTTTGAGTAATTGATGCTGATTCAGTTTTTACCCGAATTACCGAAATTACAATTCGGTAATTCGGTATTCGGTAATTCGGGTATTTTTAAATTTCGGTTATTATTTCGGATAGTAAAATTGTCATTAATTCGGTTTTCGGTTATAACCGAATAGCTTATTCGGTTCGGTTATAACCGAATGATCACCCCTAAACGTCAGAGAATTTTTGAACCTTCTCCCTTTTTGAGAGAGAGTTCATCATAGTAGCATGCTGCTTGGCCTCTATAACCTTAGCCTGGTACCACCCCACAAAAATTAGTTTTACTGTTAATGTGTCGCCTTGGCCTAGTGCACCTCACCAAAATTAGTTAAATTTATTTTGCAAAACATAAAAATTAACACTTTTTTTTACCACTAACCTTAATCCAAAAGATTATGGATCGAAGATTAAAGCTATTACGCAAGTGCTTGCGGAATATACCATAAAATCAAGTTTTCTTGCTTAAAAACAGCCGACTACCAAGGCCCTGTGCTGTGCTTCACTAATCAAGTTTTCTTGCTTAAAAACAATATATTCATGAAAGGTTTACAGTCGTAGGCTTTGTAAATTTGTTTGTAAGCACATGCACTTAGACCCCGCGTAAGTGACTTAGAAAAGATACAGCACAGCAGCCATATATTGAAGCCAGAGGCGCAGCCACGCCGTGAACACAAAGTGAACTATTATTTCGCCTTTTACCGTGTGCTCGCTGCAATTAATGACATACATTTATTTTTGGAGGACCAATGTGTCCTTGGGTTTGGTCCCTACAACTCCAGTTAATGATATGCAAACATGAAAATTTGAAAGAAATAAGGTAGAACAGAGTACTCACTGCTCACACTTGCACAAAAAGTCCTATTTGTTATTTTTGTTGTTCCAAAAAATTCATTTTTATGTATGCATGGTAGTATATATAAATCATCGGAATTGATCTTTATAGTAAGTGGCTTCATTTTTACGTGATATGTGAGTGGGAACTGGGAACTTGTGGGAAAATTATTTTTTTTCTTGTGGAAATAGATTAAGAAGTCATTTAATACTATCATTTAACAATTAAAATTTGTTTGAAATTCTATCACTACCCCTTTATGAGAAGTTGAAAACTATTAATACAAATGAGAGAATTTCTTGGGACAATAAGAGAAGGTAGTGTGATATAGGAAAGTAAATACTCCCTCCGTTCTTTAATATAGATCGTTTTAGAGAAATGTTTTTGTTCCTTAATATAAGTCGTTTTAGAATTTCAAGTAAGCATTAATTGCTTAGTTTCCAATATTACCCCTAATATTAAATGTAACTTTGGTTCTCCCAATATTTTCTGCCCAATAAATAACAAAGTCTTATTTCAATAAAAGGGTAATATAGACAATTGATATTATAGTTAATGTTATACAATCATTACCTTAATGGATGTGCATAACCTTAAAACGACTTATATTAAGGAACGGAGGGAGTAATTTATTCTCCTAGAAAGTTGTAAACGGCAAATAAATTGGAACATATTTTTTCTTCTAAAACGACATTCTTTTAAGAACAGAGGTAGTATTTATTTTTTTTATGCATAGTAGTATAAATGATATAATGTACTCAAGTTTATTGTCAGAATTATTTTCAATTACCTAAACTAACAACTTCACATTTTTAAGGGTAACCATGAAATAAAAATGCATTTTTAATATTTTAATACTTTGCGAATGACACTTTTTTTATGAAACGGATGGAGTATAACTTTGCTTATATGCAGAATAAAAATGAAAAGTAACATTAGAATATGTGTACCATGAGCTTTGAACTAATCCATGGAAATGCAAATATGATGATCTCAAACTAATCCATGGATATGCAAACATTATGATCTCATAAACAGATATACAAAAAAACTATTGATGCTTCAAGATCGGTCAAATGTTAACACTCAAACAAGATCCCAAATACTCCTATCATCGGTATCATTCCTGCATTATTTTGCTTCTCTCTTCTAAACACATCGATCATTTGAAAAATAATGTAAGAATGATACTAAAAAGGTTTCTAAGAAGCATATTAAATATAATGTAGGAATTATTTGTACTTCCTCCATATGAAAAATATAATCTTATTCTTTTTGTTGATTTTCTTTCTCAAATATAAAATTTGCATGCACACACATATACTCCCTCCATTCCAAAATTAGATATACAATTTGATTTTTGAGATCAAACGACGGCATATTAAACTTTAAATTGATGTGAATTTATTTAATTTTTGTTGATACAATTATTATAATTATATACTCCCTCCGTCCAACTTTACTTGTCCTAGTTTGAAAATACACGTCTATTAAGAAATTCTTTTGATTAGCCATCTTAATTACTTTATTATCATCTTTTTTGTTTTATTTAATCACCCAACTCTTTCTTGGAACAATAAAATAAAGGAGAGAGGGGGGAAAAGGGGTGTGATTGTGATTCTAATGTCAAAGTTAATAGTCTTACTTTTTCCGATGAATGTCATGTTGTTTTCAATGTTTTTTTTAAAAGTTAAATGAGGGTATTATTGAAAAAGTAATGTCAAAATTGCATTAAAAAGAAAGAGGCCAAATAGATTTGGACAAATCAAAAAGAAAATTAAGACTTGGCCGGAGGGAGTAGTATATAACAAACACTATTAATCATAAAATTTATTCATTCTAAACTTTTATGAATCATATAAATTTTGAAATTTAACATGTCATCATTTCATCTCAAAAGTCAAATTGTACGAAAACAATATAGTTTTATAGATGTTTTTTCAAACTTGAAAGCATAAACTTTTACTATTAGAACAGCAAAAAAAAGTAATTTTAGGCTTTGTAACTGGGTTATGAATGACTGCACATAGAAAAGCCATTGGAGTTTTGGAATTTCGGAATGGGCATAAACTGTAGAAAATAGAGAGAAATATTAAAAAACAATGACTTGACTTTTTTCATTGATTAAGAATGAATGAATATATATATCTATATATATATATATATATATATATATATATATATATATATATATATATATATATATAGGGATTCCATCCACAGCAACCGGTTGTTGAGAGCAACCCATTTTTTTCCAGCCGCTACAGCTTGTAGCGGCTTATAAAAAAAAATTCTAAGTGGCCGGTACAAGCTGTAGCGGCTAGGAAAAAAGGGGTTACTCCCCAACAACCGGTTGCTGTGGATGGAGACCCATATATATATATATATATATATAAAAGATTGAGTGTTGCCTAAGTACCTAAATAGGAAACTATCTTAGACTTTATGATATTACAATTAATTACAAAGTTATTAATTGCTAGAATTATAGGATTACAATTAATTACAAGGATACTAGTTGCAAGAATTATGGGATTACAATTAATTACAAGGATATTATGTCAGGAATAAGCATGTGAATGCCATTCCTATTTATAAATGATTTGATTATGATATATATGTATATGGATGAATAATATGCAAGTATGCTTGCATTAAGAAAAGTTGTAAAGTCCTTTGATAGATAATAGAAATATATGTACAAGGACTTAGAATGAATTGATCAAATATGTTAGGTTGATCCTACATGAGCAAAACAGCTTTATAAAGTCCTTAAAAAGAAATGATATACAAGGACTATAAATATAGAAAGATCAAGCTTGTTACGTTGATCTTATGATGTAATAGATAGGCTAGTCTAATCGTCGAGCACTGCACCAGAAGTCGTAGTCTGCCAGGTGAGTCAAGGTTAACTCGGGAGCTATCGAGGCAGAATATGAGTATGCAAGATAGTAGATCTCGGAGTTCGTAGACTGCCAAGGGAAACGAAGAAGGATCATAGTGTATCGAGAAGAGCTTCCTCGGGATCGTAGTGTGCTGAGGAAGTCATGTTCAGAATCGTAGAGACAGCCTGCCTAAGAGCCGAACGATCATCTGTCACAGCCAAGTCCGAAACGTAGACTACACTCAGAGTCGTAGAGCCTAGTAATGCCGAAGCCAAGTCAAGGATCGTAGACTATACTCTGAGTTCGTAGAGTCTATTGAGTGCATACAGAGATCGTAGTCAGGCAAGATCAGATGAAGACAACAAGCACAAGGCAGAAATGGTAGAGTGTCAAGGTCTGATCTCAGGATCGCAGTGTCTGCACAGCCAAAGCTAAATCGTAGAGTGCAGAACTACGACTCCAACAGAAGTGTTCACAATGCCAAGTCAGAATCGTAGAGCAGATACGGTTCTCAAAGAATGAGCACTCTCAGAATATTCAAAGGTACGAAGCCTCTAGTTGGCACTGCAAATATGCAATCCACAGTAAGGGAACCAGAGAGCACTCAACGAATGGCATGGAGGCTAGTAGAAGAACTAAGCACCAATCCAATCAGCATCAAGATTGAGTTGAAAGGCCATTCGTGATGAAGTCTTCCACAAGATGATTTAAAGAAGACTTCAGCAGCTGACTAAGGAAAAGTCAGCTAATGCAGTTGCTGTCAAGAGAACAGAAGACAACGATCTTGGAAGCAACCAGGATCATAGTGTTTGTCAGACAAAGAAAGAACTGATGATAGGTGAACCAAGATACTGGTCAGCTTCTGAAGAGCAAGGCTAAAGTGATTAAGTGTAGGGTCAGTTCATTGATGATAAGTGAGCGGAAGATCACCAGGAGAAAGCAAGCTAGACGCGCCACAAATTTGAAGTGTCTTGATATTCAAAAGGGGACCAGAGCAAGGAATTAGGCCATCAGTATCTGAGAACAGTCGAAGCAAACAGAAGTATTGAAGCACTGCACAATACAAGGAAGAGGTGTTCTACATTAAAGATCCAATCAACACTCTTCAGGATCGTAGTGTTAACTCTACTATGTCAACGAGCAACACTCAGCAAGACACTACGATTAGGTCCTTGAAGATGTGTATCAGAATCGTAGAGTTCGGTTACCTGAAGACTGAAGCATTGGCAATGGTTCAATCTGCAGGGTAATATTCGGATAAGTGCTTATTGAGAGCATCGATGCAAAAGGACAACCTCTGATCAAGATATCAGAAGAAATAAAATCTTTAACCTGCCCAAGATAGTAAAGTGATACATCTGACAGGGTAGGTGAAACAGTAGACTGCAGAGTCAGAAAATGTATGACATGTCACATCAAGCAGTCTACCTCAAGCAACTCGAGATCTGTGAAGACATTTGAATAGCTTCCAACGGCTACTTTCCAACGGAAGGATTGGGAAGATGTATAAATATAGAAGAGCTTCAAAGATCAAAGGTTGCTGGAGTTGTGTATTCCTGGAGAAAAGGTGGACTGATCCAACCGAGTAATAGTGAGTCTGAAGGCTCACTATACGATCCACCAAGAACACTCAGAAGTTAGATCAAGAAAGAAGTAGAAGTGTGAGTTCTACTATGTAGAAGTGAGAGTTCTACTACATGAAGAGTGTTCTGAACTGCCGAGAGAAAGAAGAGCATAATGTCATCTGGATGTCCATCATGGGAAGACTATAAGTACAATAGAGAAGAGCTTACGATCATCTTAGCAAGTCCATCATGGGAAGGCATCGAGTAGCAAGAAGGGAGATCATAAAATCCATCTTGGTGTCAAGCATGAGAAAGCTTCTAAGTACCTTACAGAAGAGCTTACAGTCATCTTAGAAGCCTCTCATGTGCAGCCATCAAGTATCAAGGAGGATGATCTTCAAGGCAGTTCATCAAGGGATCATCCGGAGTAGTTGAGCAACCTAAGAAGCTGAGCATCATGCAATACTCAACTGCTCCTCAAGGATGATCAAGCCAAGCTGCTAAGGATAGAAGATGTTCAGAGCATGAAGACATCTTAGCAGCTCAGCACCGACTCCAACAACAATAGACAAACAACTCAACGAAGCCAGGGCCTGAGGGGTACATATCCAGAGGGACTAAATGAAGCAGGGCCAAAGGGTCCTTATCCGGAAGGACTAAACAAAGCAGGGCCAAAGGGTCCTTGTCCAGAGGGACTAAACGAAGTTTGAAACCTGTTGGGTTTGAAGAGTTCCAAGGGAACTAGAAGAGTCCCAAGGCTGCTGGCCTTAAAGAGTTCTTAGTGAACTGAAATTCTAAGGCTGTTGGCCTTGAAGAAATCGTAGAGATTCAGGGTGCTGCCCTTCCTTAGTGAAAATCCTGCTAGTTGAAAGCAGAAGAATGGATTAGGAGCTTGAGTCTCTGAACCACTTAAAACCTTTTGTGTCTTTTACATTATGTCATTTACATTATATTTATAACTGCTATAACTGCTATGTATATTTTAACTACTTACAACTAAGCTAACTCAACGAACAATGTACGTATGATTATGAATATATCAATGAAGGGGAATCTTTTACTTATTTCGCTGTGCTTGAAAAGATTCTTATGTTTGTCATATACTCTAATATGAACAATACATCATAAACTAGAAAAGTATTTGAAATAAAAAGGATCTATTCAACCCCCCCTTCTAGATCTATTGTGCCCTCTGGGAACTAACATATTACAATATGTTGTATTTAATTCTCTAATATGCCCCCTCAAGATGGAGTTCCTGTGTGGAGAGTCCAATCTTGGTCTTCAAGATCTGAAAGCGAGTGTGAGGGAGAGGTTTGGTCAAGATGTCGGCTAATTGATCTTCGGAGGAAACATGGGTGACACGTACAACTCCAGTTTGTACTTGATCCCAAATAAAATGATAATCAATCGCAACATGCTTCATTCGTAAATGGAAGACAAGATTGGAACAGAGATGAGTTGCCTCAACATTGTCACAATATATAATCGGAGCAGCAGAAATAGAAACACCAAGGTCAGATAAAAGAGAACAAATCCAACGTAACTCGATCAGCAGCTGTAGTAGCAACATAATGATATTCGGCTTCAGTGGAGGAGCGTGCAACTGTGCGTTATTTCTTAGAGGATTAGGATATCATATTGTGACCGAGGTAACAATATAAGCACTGGTGGAGGTGTAGTCATCCTTATTATCGGTCCAGTCAGCATCTGAGAAGGCATGAAGAGATAAAGATGTGTGGTGGTGCAATGCAAGACCATGATCAGTTGTACCAGGAAGATAGCGAAGCAATCGCTTAACAACATTCCAATGATCAGTAGTAGGTCGATGCATGAATTAAGACAACTTATTAACAACATATGCAATATCAAGGCGAGTGAGGTACAAATATTGGAGACTTCCAATAACTGATCTGTATTCAGAAGGATCTGTCAAAGAAGTGCCGGAAAGAATTGTAAGTGTGGGCTCGGTGGCAAGAGGAGTGGTGACAGATTTGGCTCCAGTCATATTTGTACAAGCGAAAAGATCTGTGATATACTTCCGTTGAGAGAGAAGTAAACCAATAGAAGTAGTTGCAACTTCACCACCAAGAAAGTAAGTCAAATTCCCAAAATCTTTGATGGAAAATCTTTTGTCAAGAAGATCAATAAAATGTTGAACTATTATGGTATTGTTTCCCCTAATAATTATGTCATCAACATACATAAGAAGATAGACTAGATTACCGCAGGTGTTGAAGACAAAGAGTGATGTGTCTGCATGAGAGTTTGTAAATCCAGATGCTACAAGAAATTATCGGAGCTCATGGTACCAAGCCTGTGGTGCTTGTTTGAGACCATATATAGCCTTGTGTAACTTGCACACATATTTGGGAGTATCACGATCAAGAAAACCCGGTGGTTGCACCATAAAAACATCTTTAGAGAGATGACCATGTAAAAAGGCATTGTTGACATCAAGTTGGCGAAGAGACCACCCAAGACTAATAACAAGGCTGAGTACCAAGTGAATAGTGGTAGGATTAACAACCAGACTGAATGTGTCATGATAATCAACACCAGGACGCTGATGGAATCCTTTAGCAATTAGTCATGCTTTGTAACTGCCAATGGAGCCATCATGTAAACGTTTATTCGAAAAATCCATTTACAATCGACAAGATTTTGCGTTGAATTAGGTGGGACAAGTTCTCTTATGCCATTCCGCACAAGAGCATCATACTCCTCGAACATAGCCTGACGCCATTTCTTTGAGTGTTTGGTTCAATGTTTGCGGCTCAAGTTGAGGGTTCAATGTAGCAGTAAGATTAAGTTTATGGATTGGTTTATGGATTTTGTTTTTAGCACGAGTGGTTATGGTGTGGGTGTGGGTGTTGGTGGGTGGTATTAGAGGATGAGGGTCTAGATAGAGTAGTAAAGAAGAAGAGGGTTGGTTGTGTGGGTTATTATTGGTGTTGGGGGAATGTTCTGGTAGAGAGGATGAGGAGTGGTCGACCGATGACTGTCTGTGAGAGGAATCCGAGTCTGATGGCGAGGCTGTGGAGGGTGTGTTGAGTGGTCCAACCGTAGTATGAAGAAATGACGCTGATGGAAACCAATTTGGGAGTGTTGTGACACCCCCAAAACAGGTATACATCACCCATTCTGAGTTGTCAAATACATGGTCCAGAAATAACTACAACTTTATTATTACAACATATAAACTCAGAGTTTAAATACAGATATTGCCATCTAAACAATATCCACATACAAATAAATCCTCATTATAATTATTGATACATTATTTTACAAAAATGGTGAGGACTACTAAACAACTCTCACTAGAACCATCATTACATCCCCCGACTCGTAATCGTTACATTCTCGCCTCCTGAGAAGAAAAATGGAACAAAAAGGAAAAGGGTGAGCTCAACTAGCCCAGTAAAGAATATTATTACTAAGATAATATACAACAAATTATCGTTAGTCTTCAACATGGAAAAATATGAGAGAATACACTAAACAACAAGTTTTAGATCAATATTCGCAACGAAAAATAATAATTCATAGAAGAGTTACGTAGAGGATGAAATCTACTAATATCTATGAATTTAACAGTTCATCGTCATTATTTTATCCCTGTAACATCAATCAATATATATCTGGAATCAAATCTTCATCTTTGCACTACAGGCCAAAGATATTCATTAGTTGGTCATGTTCATCTAAACACCTGTTCATCTTTTCACTACAGGCCAAAGATATTCATCAGAAATCATTCATCTTTGCACTACAGGCCAAAGATATTCAATTATATCATCATTTAGGACTGAGGATGATGAAAAATATTTTAAAGAAAACGAATCCAGTGAAACAAAAGAACAAATATTAAGGATTCGTACTTTAAACAATTCAAGTTCAAAAATACTTCATAAATAACTAGAGTGGAGTAAAATTCTAGAATGATCAAAACATGGATACAATCAAAGCTAGTATCCATAATAGATATTTTGGTCGAAAAATAAAAATTTAATTTTTCTGTGAATAGTGTCGTATTCGTGAATAGTGTCGTATACGTGAATAGTGTCGTATACGTGAATAGTAACTTCGACACCAAAAGATAGAAATTTCACAAAAACATCATCATGCTTCATGAATAGTATTCGTGAATAGTAACTCCTGAATAGTAACTCATGAATAGTAACTCATGAATAGTAACTCCGACATAAAAAAGTTTTAAATTTGATAAAAAGTTCCAACCAATATTCCGGCATAATAATATTAAAGAAATAATATCACTTACGAAGAAAATAACATCCCTTACCTCGAAAGAATTGTATTTCAAGCTGGAATACTATGTATAGTGCTGAAGGGAACTTGCACCGTATAACAATACTCAAAGTATCAAAATTCTCACAAGAATACGCTCAATATATAGAGAGAAAACTTCAGTTTCTGGTGTAATTTTTAATTCTAACCTAAGCACCCTATTTATAAGAAAATGCTTAGAACACCAAAGCCGAAAATTTAATTTAATAATATATTTTTTTCCACAACTTCCTACGCCCATTTACCAGCCCACAACATCAGCCACACATGCCAAAACATAAAAAAAACATTTTTCCTAATTAAAATATTTTAAACTTCAAAAATTAATTATTTCAGAGCTTCAGAACTTCAATAATTCATAATAAATAGCTCTTTATCAGAAAAATTCAAAACTCGCAATTTTCCATAGGAAATTCCATTATCTACAACTTTGTAGAAGGAAGTTTTTTCTAAATTCCAAATAGAAATTGACTGAAATCCACAAACAGACGATTTTACAAGCTATAATCAAATTTCAGTCAAGAAATAGGTCCACCAACATGTTTAACATGTTTTAAACAACTTTTACAACAAAAATACTCTTCCTCCTCATATACTCATATATCCCACATTCATTATAAAAATATCTTCATTATTATATTATTAAAATATAATAATATATTTAAATGAATTATTTTATCAGAAAAAGATAAAATTTTAATTTTCAACGATTGTCACATTAAAAATTTTCTCCATCTATATCCACATAAAATCAATATTTTCCTCATCATATAAATCAATAATTAATTATTCACGAATAATATTACAGAATTACAATACTGACAACCAGGCAGTTCCCAGGAAAGAGGGGGCTTTCCAATAAGAATTTCTCCTTACTGGCGCGTAATTAGGTAACCAAATCTCTCCTTAGACAGAACTTTCTTGACATTACCAATAATATTTTCTAATAATATTATTCAGATAATATGAATTATTGCTTCGATAATGGAAAATACTGTGTAGTGACAATTATTGAAACAACAGTAATATAAAATATCAACGCAGCAATTATTGAATCAATAAAATAAAATATTGAACAGTAATTACTGTAACAATTATTGAGTAGTGCCTTCTTACGTAAGAATCAATAATTGGTGCAATACCGTGTGCTACTGTTCAACAACGCGTATTACTGTGTTTTAACCACCGGGTATTCTAACAGTATTAACGGTGACAACTGCGCCGTTATTTATAAACAACTTATACTTGTCGTTTTCTTCATCCAATCGCTTTCCGTTATGGGGCCCACAAAAGAATGCGCCGTCGTACGAATATTCCCCAACCGCAAGAATATTTAACGACCAAACGAATATTCCCCGACAACAATGAATATTTTATAACCACATGCTTATTTGAAATATTTGCGCGTTTTACCCATAACTAACCACATTAATCAAATCAACCCTTACTATTTCAAAATGATAAATAGAGGAAATTAAATTTCAATTATATTTGGGGTCTTACAACCTCCCCTCGTTATGAAATTTCGTCCTCGAAATTGACGTACGTACCTGGTGTTTCGAAAAGATGAGGATACCTCGCTTTCATTTCCGTTTCTAACTCCCAGGTCATTTCGTCAATAGCATGGTTTCTCCACAAAACTTTAACTTATGGTATGACATTTGTGCGTAGGACATGCTCTTTCTTATCCAAGATCTTGACATGTATCTCTTCATACGTTAAGTCTTCGGCTATCTCGTCCGGTTCTAATTCAATAACGTGGTTCGGGTCTTTCACATATTTACGAAGTACAGATATGTGAAACACATTATGAACACGAGACATACTTGGAGGTAACGCGAGTCTATAGGCTACATTTCCTACTCGATCAAGAATTTGAAATGGACCAATAAATCATGGATTGAGCTTTTCTCGTTTCCCAAATCTTGTAACTCCCTTCCATGGAGCTACACACAACAATACGTGATCCCCAATACTAAATTCCACGTCTTTTCGATGAAGATCTGCATAACTCTTTTGTCGATCCTGTGCCATTTGTATACGTTGTCGAATCATTTGGATCTTTTTCGTAGTCATACGTACCAACTCGGGTACCAACAATGTTGCTTTACCCACCTCATCCCAACATACTGGAGAGCGACATTTTCGTCCATATAATGCTTCGAATGGAGCCACACCTATACTTGCCTGATAACTGTTGTTGTAAGAAAATTCCACCAATGGTAAATACTTATCCCAACTGCCCTTGAAGTCTAGGACACAGAGTCTTAATAAATCTTCAAGAGTTTGAATAGTCCTCTCTGATTGTCCATCCGTTTGAGGATGGTATGCTGAAATGAATCATAAATCCGTGCCCATAGTTTTTTGCAAGCTAACCCAAAATCTTGAAGTGAATCTTGGGTCACGATCTGAAACTATGGATACTGGCATTCCATGCAATCTCACAATCTCATTTACGTACATTTGAACAAGACGTTCAAGGGAATAAGTCTCCCGTATCGGCAAGAAATGAGCAGACTTGGTTAATCTATCAACAATAACCCAAATAGCATTGATGCCTTGAGAAATCGTAGGAAGACCCGTAACGAAATCCATAGTAATGTGTTCGCACTTCCATTTCAGAATTTCAAGTGGTTGCAATGGACCATTTGGCACTTGATGCTCCGCCTTTATACGTTGACAAGTTAAACACGTTGAGATAAACTTTGCAATCTCTCTCTTCATATTGTTCCACCAAAATGTATATCGAAGATCACGATACATTTTGGTACTTCCAGGATGGATTGTAAATGGTGTATTGTGTGCCTCCATCATGATCTTGTACTTCAATTCAGAGTCGTTGGGAACACAAAGTCTGGAGTGGACTCGAAGTATTCCTTCATCATCGATTCTCGCTTCCAGAATAGCACCTTCTTGTACTTTCTTCTTCATAATCATCAGCTCCGGGTCGGTGGCTTGAGCAACTTTAACCTTTTCGATTAAAGTCGGTTCTATGCGTATATTTGACATCATCACACTCGTTCCTATATATGATCTTCTACTCAATGCGTCATCTACCACGTTTGCTTTTCCAGGATGGTATTGAATAGTGTGGTCATAATCTTTCAACAGCTCAAGCCAACGTCGTTGCCGCATGTTGAGTTCTTTTTGAGTGAAGAAATATTTGAGGCTTTTATGGTCTGAATATATCTCCACTTTCTCCCTATAAAGATAGTGCCTCCAGATCTTTAGCGCGAAAACGACTGCTGCCAACTCTAGATCATGAGTAGGATAATTCCTCTCATATTCTTTAAGTTATCGCAAGGCATAGGCTATGACTTTTCCATGTTGCATGAGAACACATCCTAACCCTTTGCCCGAAGCATCGCTGTAGATAACAAATCCATCCGAACCAGATGGTATTGTTAGAACATGTGCGAAAATAAGTCTCCTCTTAAGCTCTTGGAAACTCTTCTCGCATTCCTCGCTCCAAACGAATTTTGTATCCTTCCGAGTTAGCTGAGTTAATGGAGTAGCGATTCAAGAAAACCCTTCCACGAATCTCCGATAATAACCAGCTAGACCCAGAAAGCTACGTACTTCAGTCACCGTCTTTGGTTGTTCCCAACTTTGTATTGCTTCAATCTTTTTCGGGTCAACAGACACTCCATGTTTTGACACCATGTTCCCAAGGAATGCTACCTCCTCAAGCCAGAAATCGCATTTCTTCAGTTTGGCATATAGCTTGTTATCACGAAGCCTTTGCAGTACCAGCTTCAAATGGCGCTCATGATCTTCACGGCTTTTGGAATAGATGAGGATGTCATCAATAAAGACAATAACGAACTGATCCAAATATTCCTTGAATACTCGATTCATCATATCCATGAAAGCAGCAGGAGCATTAGTCAATCCAAAAGACATGACTAAGAATTCATAATGCCCGTACCGAGTTCTGAAAGCAGTCTTTGGAATATCCTCAGCTTTAACCTTCAGCTGATGATATCCAGAACGAAGATCAATTTTTGAAAAGAATTGTGCTCCTTGCAACTGGTCAAACAGGTCATTAATACGAGGTAATGGATACATATTCTTGATAGTAACATGGTTTAATTCCCGGTAGTCGATACAAAGTCACATACTACCGTCTTTCTTCTTTACGAATAAAACAGGAGCACCCCAAGGAGATGTACTAAGACGAATAAAACCGATGTCCAACAACTCTTGTAGTTGGACCTTTAACTCCTGAAGTTTAATAGGAGCCATTCGATATGGGGTTTTAGAAATGGGCTTTGTACCAGGTTCAAGGTTAATAAAGAATTCAACTTCACGTTCTGGGAGTAGACCGGGAAGTTCTTCAGGAAATACGTCAGGAAAGTCAATAACAACAGGAATATTATTCAATTTTGACGTGTCTTTATTCAAATCCATAACATGGGCTAAGAAAGCTTGACATCCGTTTTTCAATAAACGAATAGCTTTATGATTAGATATGACAGTGATTGATTTTAATGGTTTAGTTGCCTGAATTCGAACAACAGGTTGATTAGGAATATGAAAACTAACAACCTTACGAAAACAATCAATTTTGGCATGATGAGTAGTTAACCAATCAATCCCTAAAATCACATCAAAAACAAGTATCTTTAAAGAGATAAGGTCAACAGGTAAGGTGATGGTGCCAACTTGGATCAAACAAGATTTATAAACAGTGGATGTGATGAAAGTTTCTCCTAACGGAGTTTCCACAGATAGGTTAAAGTCTAATTTCTCCGGAGTCAAGTTTAAACATTGAGCACAAGCAGGAGAGATAAATGAATGGGTAGCACCAGTATCTAGTAAGGTATAAACTTCGTAAGAATTTATGATTAGCTTACTCGTAATCACTTCGTTTGGGTTCCTCGCATTTTGACGAGTCACAACTAACGCTCTTCCAGGAACCGTGGACTTTAACTTTTCTGGTACAACCTTTTGAGTCACCATCCCCGCTGAACTAGGTTTCGCTACAGTGCAATCTCGAGCGATATGTCCTTCCTTTCCGTAGTTATAACATACCTTAAATTGTTGTGGGCAGTTTGGGCTGATATGTCCTTCTTTTCCGCACTTATAGCATATGACCGGTGGTCATTCTCCTCCCTTGGAACCAGTTACTGCTGGTGCTGACGTCTTCACATTATCATTGTTGAATCTCCTCTTTTTAAAATCCCCCCCAAGTCGCTTCTTCTATTTTCATGGCCATGACTACCACCAGAATGGTTACCATTTTTGTCCATCTTTTTCTTTCTTCGTTGGTTATCGTTATTCTGTTGACTGCTATCTCTGGTATGATCCTGGTTATGGTCCCTCGGTTGAACGTACTCGTTATCTCGTTCTAACAACTGAGCCCTGTTGACAACATCTGAATAGAGATAAAATTTATGAGAAATGAGATACTGACGTATGCCGGGTTTCAAACCTCTCAGAAACATCCGCGTCATACGTTCCTCATTCTCCACCAAATGAGGTGCAAACCTAGATAACTCCGCGAACTTCGCCTCGTACTGGGACACCGTCATGTTATTCTGCTCCAGTCTAATAAACTCCACTTCCTTCATATGACAAACACTTTCAGAAAAGTATTTTTCATTAAATAATTTCTGAAATGTCTCCCAAGACATGCTGAGCGCGGATGGATGGGTATGCTTCACAGACTCCCACCTGTAATCTGCCTTATTACGGAACATAAAGGTGGCGAATGACACCTTATGCTCCTCCTTGCATCTCAAGACATCGAATATCTTGGTGATTTGTTTGACCTACGTTTCTGCCTTGATCGGGTCCGGCTTTCCCCAGAATTCTGGTGGTCCCAACTCTTTGAACTGCTTGGCTGTGACAATCCGTGAATTGCTATCATTTCCTCCTGTATTTTGAACACGAGTCTCCCTCGTCTGATTTTGCATAAACTGCAAAAAGCTTCTAAACATTGCGTCGTTCATCATCTGATCAGTGGTGTTATTCACAGGAGGAACGTTGCCAGCCTATTGCACGTTCTCCTCGTTGGCAAGTACAGGTATCTCCACGGTCTCATTTACTCCACTGTTAACATTCTCGGTTGCCATTCTTAAATACTGCCATAAAATAAGGGTTAATTAAGGAAATAAATATGTCAAATAATATCCCTATATACTGACCAACTAACAAATAAGCTTAGGTAGGACACACTAGCAAAGGATTTACTCGTCTCTCCCCTCCTAGTTCTATTTCCCGATCTCCGCCAAAGATCATATCCCTAAGCTCTGATACCAACTGTGATAAATGTCCCATCAGTGGACATCACCTCACATTGGTACCTATCAGTTTGCCACCACAGAACGGTGTCCCCTACGGAGATTCTGGCTCCGGTGCATCCCCCATCAACAGGAAGTCACCAGCGAGAGGCTCGGGTCTCTTTACTTATAGCTCTAATACCAACTGTGACACCCCCAAAACAGGTATACATCACCCATTCTGAGTTGTCAAATACATGGTCCAGAAATAACTATAACTTTATTATTACAACATATAAACTGAGAGTTTAAATACAGATATTGCCATCTAGACAATATCCACATACAAATAAATCCTCATCATAATTATTGATACATTATTTTACAAAAATGGTGAGGACTACTAAACAACTCTCACTAGAACCATCATTACATCCCCCGACTCGTACTCGCTACATTCTCGCCTCCTGAGAAGAAAAATGGAACAAAAAGGAAAAAGGTGAGCTCAACTAGCCCAGTAAAGAATATTATGACTAATATAATATACAACAAATTATCGTTAGTCTTCAACAGGGAAAAATCTGAGAGAATACACTAAACAACAAGTTTTAGATCAATATTCGCAGCGAAAAATAATAATTCATAGAAGAGTTACGTAGATGATGAAATCTACTAATATCTATGAATTTAACAGTCCATCATCATTATTTTATCCCTGTAACATCAATCAATATATATCTGGAATCAAATCTTCATCTTTGCACTACAGGCCAAAGATATTCATCAGTTGGTCATGTTCATCTAAAGACCTGTTCATCTTTGCACTACAGGCCAAAGATATTCATCAGAAATCATTCATCTTTGCACTACAGGCCAAAGATATTCAATTATATCATCATTTAGGACCGAGGATGATGAAAAATATTTTAAAGAAAACGAATCCAGTGAAACAAAAGAACAAATATTAAGGATTCGTACTTTAAACAATTCAAGTTCAAAAATACTTCATAAATAACCAGAGTGGAGTAAAATTCAAGAATGATCAAAACATGGATACAACCAAAGCTAGTATCCATAATAGATATTTTGGACGAAAAATAAAAATTTAATTTTTCTGTGAATAGTATCGTATTCGTGAATAGTGTCGTATACGTGAATAGTGTCGTATAGGTGAATAGTAACTCCGACACCAAAAGATAGAAATTTCACAAAAATATTATCATACTTCGTGAATAGTATTCGTGAATAGTAACTCATGAATAGTAACCCCGACATAAAAAAGTTCTAAATTTGATAAAAAGTTCCAAACAATATTTCGGCATAATAATATTGAAGAAATACTATCACTTACGAAGAAAATAACATCTCTTACCTCGAAAGATTTATACTTCTAACTGGAATACTGTGTATAGTGCTGAAGGAAACTTGCACCATATAACAATACTCAAAGTATCAAAATCCTCACAAGAATACACTCAATATATAGAGAAAAAAATAGAGAGAAAACTTCAGTTTCTGGTGTAATTTTTAATTCTAACCTAAGCACCCTATTTATAAGAAAATGCTTAGAACACCAAAGCAGAAAATTTAATTTAATAATATATATTTTTTCCCACAACTTTCTATGCCCACTTACCAGCCCACAACATCAGCCACACATGCCAAAACATAAAAAAACATTTTTCCTAATTAAAATATTTTAAACTTAAAAAATTAATTATTTCGGAGCTTCAGAACTTCAATAATTCATAATAAATAACTCTTTTGTCAGAAAAATTCAAAAATTACGATTTTTCATAGGAAATTCCATTATCTAAAACTTTGCAGAATGAAGTTTTTCCAAATTCCAAACAGAAATTGACCGAAATCCACAAACGGATGATTTTACAAGCTATAATCAAATTTCAGTCAAGAAATGGGTCCACCAACATGTTTAACATGTTTTAAACAATTTTTGTAACAAAAATACTCTTCCTCCTCATATACTCATATATCCCACATTCATTATAAAAATATCACTATTATTATATTATTAAAATATAATAATATATTTAAATGAATTATTTTATCAGAAAAAGATAAAATTTTAATTTTCAACAATTGTCACATTAAAAATTTTCTCCATCTATATCCACATAAAATCAATATTTTCCTCATCATATAAATCAATAATTAATTATTCACGAATAATATTACAGAATTACAATATTGACAACCAGGCAGTTCCAAGAAAAAAGGGGGCTTTCCAATAAGAATTTCTCCTTACTGGCGCGCAATTAGGTGACCAAATCTCTCCTTAGACAGAACTTTCTAGACATTGCCAATAATGTTTTCTAATAATATTATTCAGATAATATGAATTATTGCTTCGATAATGGAAAATACTGTGTAGTGACAATTATTGAAACAACAGTAATATAAAATATCAACGCAGCAATTATAAAATCCATAAAATAAAATACTGAACAATAATTACTTTAACAATTATTGAGTAGTGCCTTCTTACGTAAGAATCAATAATTAGTGCAATACCGTGTGCTACTATGCAACAACGCGTATTACTGTGTTTTAACCACCGGGTATTCCAACAGTATTAACGGTGACAACTGCGCCGTTTTTTATAAACAACTTATACTTGTCGTTTTCTTCATCCAATCGCTTTCCATTATGGGGCCCACAAAAGACTGCGCCGTCGTACGAATATTCCCCGACCGCAAGAATATTTAACAACCAAACGAATATTCCCCGACAACAATGAATATTTTATAACCACCTGCTTATTTGAAATATTTGCGCGTTTTACCCATAACTAACCACATTAATCAAATCAACCCTTACTATTTCAAAATGATAAATAGAGGAAATTAAATTTCAATTATTAATAATTTGAGGTCTTACAAGTGTGATGGGACTTGGACGACTTAGATGACTTTGAATGGATTTGAATGATAAAATAGATTCTATTAGTTCCTAGTAGCCACAATACAGATCTAGAAGGGGGGTTGAATAGATCCTTTTTAATTTCAAATACTTTCTCTTTTATTTTGTATAGCTAATGATTTAGCATATGATAAACATAAGAATCTTTTCAAGCACGGCGAAATAAGTAAAAGATCCCCTTCATTGATATATTCATAATCATACATACATTGTTCGTAGAGTTAGTTCGGTTGTAAGTAGTTAAAATATACATAGCAGTTATAGCAGCTAAGGTACATAATGTAAATGACATAAAGTAAAAGACACAAGGGTTTTTAAGTGGTTCAGAGACTCAAGCTCCTAATCCATTCTTCTGTTTTCAACTAGCAGGATTTCCACTAAGGAAGAGCAGCACCTTGAATCACTAAGATTCCTTCAAGGCCAGCAGCCTTGGGACTTTAGTTCACTAAGAACTGTTCAAGTCCAACAGCCTTCGAACTTCTCTACTTCCCTAGCAACTCTTCAAGCCCACCAGGCTTGGAACTTCATTTAGTCCCTCCGGACAAGGACCCCTCAGGCCCTGGCTTCTTGTTGTTGCTGTTTGTTGTTGTTGTTGGTGCTGAGCTGCTAAGATTTCCTTTAGCTTGATCATCTTTTGTACTTAGCATCTTGGTGTGGTCCTCTTTTCATTCTGCTTCGAGTCTGGACCACATCTTCTTTAGTGCAGCTTATCTTCTTCTATTTTTTTCATCTTCATGTAGTGTCAGTTGTGCCCCATCACCATTTCCTGAACCCTTCTTAATATGTTGATAGACATGGCTCTGTACTTGTTCTGATTCAGGTTTGGATTCATGGTGAATCGTAGAGTGGCTCTTAGGACCTGTCTTTTGATTTGCCACTCTTCTAAATGCTATCTTCTTGTCCTTCTCGGCTCTTAGCTTAGAATCCAATTCAAGTGGCATTCTCATCTTTGTTGAGTGAAGGCTTTGGTCTATTTAAGCTGCTTCACTTCCACCTTCGTAGTCTCACTGTCACTGAAACTTGTTCTATTTAAGCTCAGGTAGAACTCGTAGAGTCAACGTTAGCATTCTACCAACTCAATGATTCTGCAATATAGCAATCATCAGCAGTTCTTGATCATTGAAGCTCTGGCTTATTTATACTCCTTCTCAATCTTCCCGTTGAGAAATAGTTGTTAAAAGCTCTTTGAAATGCTTTGCAGATCTCGAGTTATATGGTGTAGACTGCAGATGTGACATGACATCTCCTTTTCTGACTTTCTAACAGTGCAGTCCACTGTTTCACCTACCTTGTTAGATATGTTACTTTTATGTCTTGGGCAAGTCGACGACTTTATTTTCCCCTTCTGATTTCTCGATTAGAAGTTGTCCTTTTGCATCGATACTCTTAATAAGCTCTTATCCGAATATCAACCTTCAGATTGAACCGTTGCCAATTCTTTAATCTTCAGCTGTTCGAACTCTACTATTCTAATGCATGTCGTCTTGGACCTGTTCGTAGTGTCTTGTTGACTGGTAGAGACAACACTATGATCTTGAAGAGTGTTGATTGGATCTTCAATGTAGAACACCTCTTCCTTCTCTTGTACAATGTTTCAACACTTCTGTTTGCCTCGACAGCTCTCAAATACTGATGGCTTGAATTCTTTATTCTGGCCCTTTCTGAATAGAAAGACACTTCAGATTTGGGGCGTGTCCAGCTCGCTTTCTCCTTGTGATATCCCATTCACTTATCATTAATGGACTGACCCAATGCTTAATCACTTTAGCCTTGTTCTTAAGAGGTTGACCAGTATCTCTGTGTATACTCCATCAGTTCTTTCTTTGTTTGGCAAACACTACGATCCTGGTTGCTTCCAAGATCGTCGTCTTCTGTCTACTTGACAACTACTACTCTTGCTCACTTTCCTTAGTCAGTTACTGAAGTCTTCTTCTGATCTCCTTGTGGAAGGCTCCATCTCGAATGGCTTCACGACTCAATCTTAATGCTGATTAGGTTGATGCTTAGATCTTCTGTTAGTTTGCATGTCATTCGTTGAGTGCTCTCTGGTTCCCTTCAAGTGGGATGTATCTATGCAGCTTAGACCAGAGGCTTCATTCCTTTGGATATTCTGGGAATGCTCATTTGTTGAGAATCGTATTTTTTCTACGATTCTGCCTTGGCATTGTGAGCACGTCTGTTGAAATTTCAGTTCTACACTCTACGATTCAGCTTCGACTGTGTAGACACTATGACTCCGAGATCAGATCTTAACACTCTACGATTTCTATCGTTGTGCTTGTTGTCTTCATCTGATCTTGCTCGACTATGATCTCTGCCTCTGATATGATAAGTAGACTCTACGACTCTGAGTGTAGTCTACGATTCTTGACTTGGCTTCAGCAGATGCTCGGTCTGCTCGTAGACAGGCTGTCTCTACGATTCTGAACATGACTTCCTCAATAAACAACAGCTACGAGGAAGTTCTACTCAAAACACTACGATCCTTCATCGTCTCTCATGGCAGTCTACGAACTCCGAAATCTATTATCTAGCAAACTACGATTCTGTCTCGATGGCTCTCGAGTTTTCCTTGACTATCATGGCAGACTACGATATCTGGTACAGTGCTCGACGATCAGATAAGCCTCTCTATTACATTATAAGATCAACCTAACATGCTTGATATTTTTATATTTATAGTCCTTGTACATCATTTCTTTTTAAGGACTTTACAAAGCTGTTTTGCTTATGTAAGATCAACCAAGCATATTTGAACAATTTATTCTAAGTCCTTGTACACATGTTTCTATTATCTATCAAAAGACTTTATAACTTTTCTTAATGTAAGCATAATTGCATATTCATTTATATATATCATAATCAAATCATATGTAAATAGGAATAACATTCACATGCTTATTCCTGACAATCTCCCCCTATTTGATTATGACAAAAATAATAAGTGCATATGCATGTTATGAATGAATCTTATATACAGTGAGCACCTGTATTTCTAAAAGTAGAAAATCATAAATGTCATTTATAATGATATGGAATTTAATACACTATGACATTTTTCATCCTGGATGCAGAACATACCTAACTAGTTAGAGATGCACCTCTTTGGCTCTGATAAGTGAGTTTTATACCCATGAATTGAGTGCATTTGATCTTAATATTTTAAAAGGTTTTAAGTGTTGGTGTTTATTCATTTATATTTTATGTTTTTTTGTATGGTTTGGGATAAAAGTTACTTGGATCGACGTTTGGGGTGGCTAGATGCGCGTTTTCGGCTTATCATTTACACAATATCCACTTCAAAGCCAATTTTAGCATTTCTCCGAACCTTATTTCGAAAACCTCAAAGAATTGAAGTTGTAGATCTACATCTCCTCTTTCCGTAACATCTTGAATCATCAAAATCGGAGTTCAGACAAAGAAGTTATGACCATTTTCCCAAAGGACTTTGGAGCAAAAAATTTCCAGAAATGAGGCCAGCGCCGGGGTACCCAAACAAGGCCTATGCCCAGAGTTGGGGAACTAGGAGGTAGTGTTTCAACACCATACCCAACGCCGGGCCGCTGGGGAAGAGTTTGGTCAAGCTTGGACACGTTTTGGGGCGAATTTTGACACTTTTTTTTTACTCCAAATAGGATTTGGTTTGTTCATAAGCTAAAAATTAGACTTGTAACATATAATTTCATGATGTAAGGCATAAAATAAAGGGGGATTACATAGATTAGATTAGAAATACACTCCATTAGATTAGAACATAAACCTTAGTTCTTATTAGTTTTGGAGATTGAAGCAACTTGGAGACCATTGAAGATCAAGAGCAGGAGCTTGAGGAAGTTGAAGATTTGCTGACAACACATTTATTCTTCACTTTACTCTTACTTTTATCTTTTAATGTTTATTCAATTGTGAATTCTTGGTTTTAATTCATTAATCATGAACTAAATCTTTTTTATTAAGACTACAAATTGAACCTTTTATGTCTATGAATTAATTATTTAATTTATTCCAATTATTTATGTCCAAGTGAATTGTTTTTCATGTTTTGTGCATATTGATTAATTATTTGGCCAATAATTACTGTGTTATTCTAGAAGGATTCGGAAGATGAAATCTAGGGTTGGAACTGGACATGATAACATGTATGCTTAATTATTTGCATGAGATGAATAATTAGGGTCGTGGATTGAATAGGAATATCTGTTCACTGCATGTAACAAATTGGGAATTGAAACTTAACGAGTTTGATTTAATTATTTTGCATAGGAATATCGCAAGATTAATTGAATTGAATAAAAGTTATCTGTTCACTTGAGAAAGAGCTTTTAACAACTAGAATTCTTGTTAACAATTCAGGTGGGGTAATAATTAGGTTAATTGGATAATTGGTTTATAGTTCATAATTGGGGATATTGTGGTCTTAATCTTTATTTATTTGGATTCATTTATAAAGTAATCCAGTTTAGTTAGTTAATTTAGTTTGCTTAAGTTTAAAAATTATAAATTGCGATTGTTTAAATAAAATTAGTTTGGTTAAGAACTAGTACTTGGTGATTTCTATTAGATAATTCCTCGTGTGAACGATACTTTACTTTCAATTTATTACTTGTTGACCGTACATACTTGCACGTATATTTTGATTGTGAAATCGATCAACAAGTTTTTATCGTCGCTGCCGGGGAATTAGTTTAATAATTTTGCCAATATTAATTTTTATCAAACTAGTTTTAATTTAAACTTTTTTTATTATTATTTTCTTTAATTCTCTGTCTATTTTTTCTTTCTTTTCAGGTACCATGGAGGAATTTAATTATCAATGGCCATATACGAGAATGACTCAGCCAAGGGGAGCAGAGATTGATGCACTCACGATAGTACTTTCTGCATTATCCGTACAAATTAAGACACTTTCGAGGAGGTTAGACATTTTTGCATCACAACGTCGTCAAAGTGTGGCGGTTACTTGTGATTATTGTGCTGGAAATCATATGAGTCATCAATGCGCCATAGGTTTCGAGCCAGTACAGTATGGTGGTGATTACCCGAACAATTATGTCTATCCCAACAACTATCATCAGGATTGGGGGTATCACCTAGATTTTTCATGGAGCCATACTCATAAAGATCAATTATATGCTCCAAGTCCAATATACCAACCGGATTTCTCGTGTCCACCTCCACTACAACAGGAGGAACGTTCAAATTTGGAGGAAATTTTGTCCAATTTCATAGCTTCAAGTGAGGAGAGGAGGATTAATACACAGATATCGAGTCAAAATTTTGCGAACCAGATGGAACAGCTACTTAATGCCTCGAACATTTGTCCTCAATACACTTGGCCCTATAACATGGATTTTGAGACTGATGGTGAGCCCGAACCAAGTCTTCAACTGGATGTGCCAAATAATATAGATGGTGAAAAAGAGGAGGCATTTGGGGACCAAGAAAAGGAGATCGGCAAAAATCTAACTTTGAGTACCAATGAAGATGACCCGATTTTGATAGCGACCCACGTACCTTCTCTACCAAAGTTCAAGAATCCGGGAAGTTTTTCAAAAGCATGCCCAATTAGCAGTCATGCCATCGGCAAAGCTCTTTGTGACATGAGAGCTAGCAAAACTTTAGAGCCATGGTGCGATGAGAAAGGGAAGAGAGAAGATGAACTTGTTGTGTTTGACAAGCATCCATGCCATAATTTGATCACAAACACAATGGAGAAAGCACCTAGTGGTTTGTCATACTTAATGGGGAACCTATCTAAAAAGATCATGCTAGGTGCCTTAAATTCAATAACCATTTCAAATGGGAACCTCCCAAAAGAGACATTGTTACTGATGGATGGAGGGTTCCTCAATTTTCGTAGGGAAATTGGATAGAGAATTGAAGAAGTCAGGCTGAGACTATAAAACAAGCACTTATTGGGAGGCAACCCAAGTTTAATTTTTATTTTTTGTTTTTATTAGGTTTTATATTAGTAGCTTTGAATTTATATTTATTTAGGATTTAATAAAATTATTTATATCATGGTTTACGTGTTATTCAAGTCAAATTCAAGTGTGGTGCCCAATTTGTTTCATGTGCTTAGCTTATTCTCCAAACTTAGTAGACAAGGAGGAAGATTGCTATATTTTCAGGGAAGTCCTCCGCTTTAATTTTTTCTATCTCAGCCATTGAGGACAATGTCTAGTTTAAGTTTGGGGGAATTTTAGTGTCGTACTGCATATAGTTAGTTATCTGTATGGTAGTTCATTTTTTTTTTGTGTTAGTATTGTGTTTTTTAGGTTGCATATAATACATGGTAGTTATTTACATATTCATATATGTGTTGTATTAGTATGTGTTCATGTAGTATAATTGCATTTTTTTTATTTTTTTTTATTTTTTGCATGAATCTGTGCGATCGGTTGGTGTGGTCTTAGCTCGGCCTATGATAAGATTTGTTTTGCATGTTAACTTGAACAATGTTGATAATTGATGATGATTTCTAATTTTAATCATGATGATAATCTGAGCCTGTCTTAAACTTATGTAACTGATTAGCACTTAAAGTTTAACTATTTTAATCCACTTGGTTCAAGGGTTTCATAATTTATTTCTGAGGGAAAATCTTGGTTAAAATTTAAGGAAATTAGTGAATGGCGGTAAAGGTTGGAATGACGTAAACGCTTGAGTTTGGGGGAATCTATGGGGTATATATATACAAAATGAAAATGAAAAAAAAAAGAAAAAGAAAAAAAGAAATGATGAAAAAAAAATAGAAAATCCAGAAAAAGAAAAAAAAGAATAAACACCTTGGCATGCTTGTCTAGTTTTGTGGCCTTTGTTACTTGAGTAAGTAAGCCCGAGAGGATTGTCTTTACATCTAGCGCCCTAAGGTCTTAATGGTCTGGGAGTTGTTGGTCGAAAGCTCGTTAAGGTAGCATTGAAAAGCCTAAGGGAATAAGACATTGCACAACCATGAGAATAAAAAATGAATAAAACACGAGAAAGAGCAAAAATTCCCTCGTGATTGTATAAAAGTAGAAATAAATCATGTATTTACCCTTAGACTTGGTAATTGCTTAGTTTTAACCAGAGTTGTCATGTTCACAAAAGTAATTGAATTGGAACTGAAATTTTCTTTCTAAGAAGTTTGTTATATGATTATCTTAAACTGTGGTTGGTTAGAATGGTTAACAATCACACACGTACAACATGGGTGATGACAGGTTTGGATTGACTAATTGGTTAGAATTATGGATTTTGACTTGATTGGATATATTGTTTGAGTGTCATTGGTATCTTTGAGGCCTATTGCTATATATCATACTGATTTAATACTGGGTTCGTAGATATATTAGGAATTAGATCATGCATATGCATTCATGTAGTTGTGTTCGGTTGTTTATTTTTAGTTCTTTTGTGTTTTTGCTTGAGGACAAACAAAGGTTTAAGTTTGGGGGTATTTGATGAGTGAGTTTTATACCCGTGAATTGAGTGCATTTGATCTTAATCTTTTGGAAGTTTTTAAGTGTTTGTGTCTATTCATGCATATTTTATGTTGTTTTGCAGGATTTGGGATAAAAGTTACTTCGATCGACGTTTGGGGTGGCTAGATGCGCATTTTTGGCTTATCATTTACATAACATCCACTTCAAAGCCAATTTCAGCATTTCTTATGACCTTATTTTGAAAAACTCAAAGAATAAAAGTTGTAGATCTACGTCTCCTCTTTCCGAAATATCTTGAATCATCGAAATCGGAGTTCGGACGAAGACGTTATGGCCATTTTTCCAAAGGACGTCGGAGTAGAAAATTTCCATAAATGAGGTCAGCGCTGGGGCGCCCAAACAAGGCCTATGTCCAGTGCCGGGGCGCTAGGAAGCAGTGTTCCAGCGTCATGCCCAGTGCCAAGGCGCTAGAGAAGAGTTTGGTCAAGCTTGGACGCGTTTTGGAGCTAATTTTGACACCTTTTTTTTTACTACAAATAGGATTGGGTTTGTTCCTAAGCTAAAAATTAGACTTGTAGCCTATAAATACATGATGTAAGGCATAAAATAAATGCGCATCACATATATTAAATTAGAGATACACTCCATTAGATTAGAACATAAACCCTAGTTCTTATTAGTTTTGGAGATTGAAGCAACTTGGAGACAATTGAAGATCAAGAACAGGAGCTTGAAGAAGTTGGAGATTTGCTGACAACAAATTTATTCTTCACTCTACTCTTAATTTTATCTTTTAATGTCTATTCAATTGTGGATTCTTGATTTTAATTCATTAATCATGAACTAAATCTTTTTTATTAAGACTACAAATTGAACCTTTTATGTCTATGAATTAATTATTTAATTTATTCCAATTATTTATGTCCAAGTGAATTGTTTTTCATGTTTTGTGCATATTGATTAATTATTTGGCCAATAATTACTGTGTTATTCTAGAAGGATTCGGAAGATGAAATCTAGGGTTGGAACTGGACATGATAACATGTATGCTTAATTATTTGCATGAGATGAATAATTAGGGTCGTGGATTGAATAGGAATATCTGTTCACTGCATGTAACAAATTGGGAATTGAAACTTAACGAGTTTGATTTAATTATTTTGCTTAGGAATATCGCAGGATTTATTGAATTGAATAAAAGTTATCTGTTCACTTGGGAAAGGGCTTTTAATAACTAGAATTCCTGTTAACAATTCAGGTGGGGTAATAATTGGGTTTATGGGATAATTGGTTTATAGTTCATAATTGGGGATATTGTAGTCTTAATCTTTATTTATTTGAATTCATTTATAAAGTAATCCAGTTTAGTTAGTTAATTTAATTTGCTTAAGTTTAAAAATCATAAATTGCGATTGTTTAAATAAAATTAGTTTGGTTAAGAACTAGTACTTGGTGATTTCTATTAGATAATTCCTCGTGGGAACGATACTTTACTTTCACTTTATTACTTTTTGACCGTGTATACTTGCACGTATGTTTTGATTGTGAAATCGATCAACAGGCTCCATGTATGTTTCCAAGATGTTTGTTGATCAGATATTCAACTGTTTGATTTCTTTGCTCTTGCTCCCCCTAGGATGTTAGCTTCATTTCTTCTTCTTCTGGATCCCCCTCAGCCTTTGCAAATACAGGCTCATCATCCTTTGGCTCCCCCTCAGATGATGACCCAGCTTCTTCTTTTATCTTCTTCTTTGTCTTCTTTTCTTGTTTCCTTCTTCCATCCTTGCCCTTTCTTGAATGCCTCTTACTCTACCTCTTTCCATGCCTCTTTTTCTCCCCCTTTTTGTCATTAATCACTTGGGAGAGCTGCACCATGTTGGACATAAGTTGCTCCATCAGGTAAGAGGAGTTAGCAACTTCAAACTTGAGTTCTTGTTGGCTTAGCTCAAGTTGCACTGAGAAAGACAGATTCATATTGTCAATCTTGTCAGAGAGGACTTGGAGTTGTTCTCCATTGGCCTTCTGTATCTGTAGAGCTTCTACCTTCTGATCATGTATGGCCTTCAGATAGATGTGATCTCTCTCTTTGATTTTGAGAGATACATCAGCCATAGTAGCTTGAAGTCTGTTCTGAAATGTATTATCTCCTGTTGCTGTCAGCACCATCTTTGACTCTTCATTGATTAGAGATATCTTCTTGACCAGCTCATCAGAATTCTTCAATAGGTCCTGCTCCATAGGAATTTGGTCATATTGTTGGGTGGACTCTAGTTGAGCACCTGATTGAACTCTACGATTTTCATTCTTGGATAGATTTTCAAAAGTAGTGAAAATTTGAAAGATAGTTGAGTGCCAATTGTTGTTGGAGGATGAAGGCATGTTAGGCATCTGTGCTTGAGCAGAGTGAAGCTCTTCAAACTGAACTTGATCATTTTAAGTGATAGAGAGAAGGGACTCTACGGGCGTGTCCTTGGTTACGATCCTTCTTGTAAGACCCCTAATTTTATGAAATAAAAGTATTCAATTTTTCTTATAATAACTATTCAGTAAATGGTTAAATTGATAAAAGTTTAAAATTAAGGGTGATATATGAATTTTTTCAAAATACGCAAGTGGTTATAAAATATTCATTGTAGTCGGGGAATATTCGTTTAGTCATAGAATATTCTTTCTATCAGGAAATATTCGTACGACGGCGCAGCCATTTGTGGGCCCCATAATGGATAACTGTTGGATAAAGAAAATGACAAATTTGAGTTTTTATAAATAGCGTCGTAATGGTTACCGTTAACACTGTTGGAATACCCGGTGGTTAAAATACAGTAATACGCGTTATGGCACAGTAGCACACGGTATTGCACAGTATTTTTGAAATTATTGATTCTTACGTAAGAAGACACTACTCAATAATGGTTACAGTAATTACTGTTCAATATTTTATTTAATTAATTCAATAATTGCTACGTTGATATTTTATATTATTGTTGTTCAATAATTGTCACTGCACGTCATCTCCATTATCAGATCAATAATGCATATTATTTGGAATAATATTATTAGATAGCATTATTGGCAATGTCTAGAAAGTTCTGTCAAGGAGAGGTTTGGTCACCTAATTGCGCGCCAGTAAGGAGAAATCCTTATCGAAAAGCCCCCTTTTTCCTGAGAATTGCCTGGTTGTCATTATTGTGATTCTGTAAGATTATTTGTGAATAATTAATTATTGATTTATATGATAAGGAAATATTTATTTTATGTGGATATAAATGATGGATTTATTTAAGTGGTTATAAATGAAAGAATTAATGCTGAGGTATTTTATCAGTATTTTGTCAGTGGGGAGGTATTAAAAATCATCCGTTTATGGATTTCAGATATTTTTTGTTTGGAATTTAGAAAAACTCAAAGCTACAAAGTTGTAGAGAATTTGATTTCAGGCAGAATGGATATAAAATTCGTATTTTTCTGATAAACGGTCTATTTTCTACGAATTGTTGAAGTTTCAAAAAAAATAATTTTTATTAATTTATGGGTGGGACCCACTTTTACTTTTCAAACCATGTGCTGAATTGATTTCAATGTTGGCTACTCTGATTTTTTAGCAAGAGTGGGCGTAGAATGAGGAAGAAGATATATTAATATTTTATTAATTTAGTATTCTTTGGCGTTCTAGCATTTTCCTATAAATAGGTGCTTAAGTTAGAATTGAAAATCACACCAGAAACATAAGTTTTCTCTCTCTATATTATCAAGCATATTTTTGTTAGTATTTAGATATCTTGAGTGTTGCTATACGATGCAAGTTCGTTCAACGTTATATCCGATATTCAAGTCAGAAATACTGCTCTTTTGAGGTAAGAGATTTTAAGGGTTGTTATGTTTTTCATGTTTCGTAACTTTTCAGACCTTCAAAAATTCTGGAAAACTTTGAAATGATAATTTGATGAGTTTTATTGATTGTGTCCATAAATGGCGATTTTTGGATGTATAGATTAAGAGTTATGAATTTTACGGGAAAAGACTATTTTAAAAGTAACCGTTTATAACTCCTTGTGGTTAACTCTAAAATTGATGAAATTTTTATTGGGAGTACATCTATATAATATCAGTGTACTCTGTGAATTTCAAAATTTTTGGATAAAAGTACAATTTATGATAAATGTCTAAATATTCGGCAGTTTTGGCCATATGAAAAATAGTAAATGAATTTTAAAAATTCTAAGAAAAAATATATGTTTAATATGGGACAATATTCTCCTTAATCCCATAAAAGAAATATTTTTAGAACTGATTTGGTATTTTTCATAAAAATGGTCTAGTTATGAGTAAAAGAATTAAATATGTTATGTGAAGTAAGAAAACTGGAAAATATGATTTTATGGCTTGAGAATCATACATGAGTTATATGCAGATTTTTGATGAGGGTTTTGGTTATTGGTGATGAAATCTTATGAGTTTGGCATTTTAGAATGATTAAATGCATTATTTAGTAAAGTGTAAACAATTAAAATAAATTATTTATAAGCTTAAGAAATATTAATCTTTCAATATCATTATACCGAAATATTGGTATGGATTTTATTGTGGAATTTCTACCTTTTTCATATCGGGGTTACTGTTCATGAGTTACTCTTCATGAGTTACTATTCACGAGTTACTATTCATAACAAAATTGGTTTCTTTTTCTAACCAAATTATAGTTGAGTTATGAATATTACTCTTGAGATTAAATCTATATGTTGATTATATTATTTTTATTATCATATATAACATTTTTATAATCCTGGTGAAGAAATTTCTCTTTGACTTGAGTGTAAAGATGGGTAGATTTTTGGTATGATCATGACTATGGGTTCTCTTTGGCCAGTAGTGCAAAGTTGAATTATTGACTGGTATGATCATGACTATTGAATTTATAATTGAATATCTTTAGCTTATGTGCAAAGGTGAAATGATCAACATGGTTATAATTGTTTATATAAATTCTGAAATAATTATATATTTCTTTGAGATATTAATATATTTGACTTGTAGTGCAAATATGAACTGTTGATGAATATATTTGGCCTGTAGTGCAAATATGAACTGTTGAGGAATATCTTTGGCCTGTAGTGCAAAGATGAATCGTTGATGAATATCTTTGGCCCGTAGTGTAAAGATGACCTGTTGTTGAATATCTTTGGCCTGTAGTGCAAAGATGGTCTGTTGATGAATATCTTCGGCCCGTAGTGCAAAGATGAAATTTTTAGTATGATTATAAACATGAATTGTGATTTGGTATAACCGTAATCTTTGATGTTTCAGGTAAAGACATGTGATGAAAAATATTTTTGTCCTGGATACGAAGAGAAATTTAGAATCACAATTATGATTATGAGTTATTTATATGATTATGGACCAGAACTGTTGATTGATGTTACAGGGATAAAAAATTATTGGTGGATTTTTAACATAGAGAAGATAATAGACTTTATGGTCTATTTGACTCTTCTAATGGATTGCTCGTTCCGCTACAACTATGGTTGAAATTTTTATCATCTACCATATGTTCTAAATCTCTAATTTATTATTGATGAAGGTTATTGATAATTTAATTATCTTTAGTCATGATATTCTTTACTGGGCTAGTTGTGCTCACCCTTCTGTTTCACAATTCCTTTCAGGTAATAAGAGTGTAGCTGGGTCAAGCGGGGGTAACAGAGGAATAGATCGGTGGTCATCATTTAGTAGTTATATTTGGTGAATCAAATAGGGTGAGGCGAACCCAACGTTAGAAGGGTGTTTTGCCAATATCATACAAGATGTCTAAAGACATACAACCTCGTGCCATCATAAGACAGGGTTGTGCACATCCACTTACTGAGTATATCTATGCGCACTACCTATATGATCTTGATGTTTGTTTGAAGTATAATTCTCAATTAGAGACAGTAGAGATAATGATATGTCAAGATAAGACTCACCATTGGAAAGAATATGATAGTAATCTTATCGTTTTTCTTTGGGGTCTATTGGGTCAACCAAGGATAATTCTGTGGCCATATGATATCTATCATAACCTAGACACATGGCCTCCCATGTACGAAGGTTTCCTTGAGCACTTCCCAATGATTTTAATTTCTAAAACAGTTGTTGACTATACCTTTATGTAAGATGTCATGGTGACGTGCTACTCAAGTTGGTGTCAAGAGTCACAGTTGATATATATATATATATATATATATATATATATATATATATATATATATATATATATATATATATATATATATATATATATATATATATGTATCAAAACTCACAACACATGAGTTGTTGTATTTTGCACGACAATTGTTGTAATAAAGTTGTAGTTGTTTTCTGTACCATGTATTTGGCGACTCAGAATGGGTTGGATGGAATGGACCTATTTTGGGGTTGTCACAGTTGGTATTAGAGCTTAGGGATATGGTCTCTGGCGGAGATCGGGGAATATAACTAGGAGGGGAGAGATGAGTAAATCCTTCGCTAGTGTGTCCTACCTAAGCTTTTTTGTTGGTCAGTCATAATATCGGGATATTATGTGATATGTTAATTTGTTTAATTAACCCTTGTTTTATGACAGTATTTGAGAATGGCTGCTGAGAATGTTAACAATGGAGTGAATGAGACCGTGGGGATACCTCTAATCACCAACCAGGATAATGTAATGTCAGACGAAGAAGAAATTAGAGAAATTCATGTGGTGAGTGAAGAATTGATAGTTGCACCTGAGATGGTCGCAGAGGTAACAGCTGAGAGTGAGGAAGAAGAGGAAGAAGAGGTACCTGAAGAGAATTTATTAGAGGTATTATATGATCAAAATGTAGAATTTCAAAAATTGTATTCATGAGTTAGAAGAGCAAGATGAAGAATGACAGGCGGTCGTGGAACAAAAGGATGCAACAATTCAAGCTTGTGTTACCCGATATGTGATGCTTGAACAGAAACATTCTTTTGTAGAGTGTAAGATGATAAAGATGGAATCTGAGCTGAAAGAAGAAAAAACTGAACGAGTAAGAATGAGTGATGCATGGGTAAAAGCCACATGACACGTGGATATTGTGGAAAGAGATGTCCGATCTAAGAAGGCTAAAATAGATGATATGAATTTCTTTTTTTGGAAAGGAATTGGGAGAACTCAACATCGAGTTTTGAATTACCCTGTACAGAGCAGTCAACATGAATTTGATATGGATCGAAGATTGATGATTCAGATCATAAATCAGGAGTACGAAGAAGCAGATGAAGGAGGAATATGCCCTATAGAAAAGTATGTTCCAACGGTAGTGATGACGCCAAATGCTGCCCCAGACAAGTCAAAATCGGGTAGTTCGAGGGATAGCGGTTGTCATTACTTCCTAACAAGTGAGGAACCCAAATGAAGTTATCACGGAAGATGAGCAATGGAGAAATCATGATGACCCGGGAGATTGAATCTGAAATGAAAGCAAGGTATTCTCAACTTTTCGAAATACCAGGTACGTAAATTTCGGGGACAAAATTTTATAAGGAGGGGAGATTGTAAGACCCCGAATTTTATGAAATAAAAGTATTCAATTTTTCTTATAATTATAATTCAGTAAATGGTTACATTGATAAAAAGTTAAAGCTAAGGGTGATATATGAAATTTTTTCAAAAATACACAAGTGGTTATAAAATATTCATTGTTGTCGGGGAATATTCGTTTGGTTGTGGAATATTCTTTTTGTCGGGGAATATTCGTACGACGGAACAGCCATTTGTGGGCCCCATAACAGAATAACTGTCGGATGAAGAAAATAACAAATTAAAGTTTTTATAAATAACAGTGTAATCGTTACCGTTAACACTGTTGGAGTACCCGGTGGGTAAAGTAAAGTAATACACGTTGCACAGTGGCTCACGGTATTGCACAGTATTTTTGAATTATTGACTCTTTCGTAAGAAGGCACTACTCAATAATTGTTACAGTAATTACTGTTCAATATTTTATTTTATTGATTTAATAATTGTTGCGTTGATATTTTATATTACTGTTGTTTTAATAATTGTCACTACACAGTATTTTCCATTATCGAAGCAATAATTCATATGATCTGAATAATATTATTATATAACATTATTGGCAATGTCTAGAAAGTTCTATCTAAGGAGAGGTTTGGTCACCTAATTGCGCGCCAGTAAGGAGAAATTCTTATTGGAAAGCCCCCTCTTTCCTAGGAACTGCCTGGTTGTCATTATTGTGATTCCGTAATATTATTTGTGAATAATTAATTATTGATTTATATGATAAGGAAAATATTCATTTTATGTAAGATGATAAAGATGGAATCTGAACTGAAAGAAGAAAAAACTGAACGAGTGAGAATAAGTGATGCATGGGCAAAAGCCGCACGACACGTGGATATTGTGGAAAGAGATGTCCGATCTAAGAAGGCTAAAATAGATGATATGAATTTTTTTTTTGGAAAGCAATTGGGAGAACCCAACATCGAGTTTTGAATTACCCTGTACATAGCGGTCAACTGGAATTCGATATGGATCGAAGATTGATGATTCAAATCATGAATCAGGAGTACGACGAGGAAGTTGAGGGAGGAATATGTCATATAAAAAAGTATATTCCAGCGGTAGTGATGACGCCAAATGCTGCCCCAGACAAGTCAAAGCCGGGTAGTTCGAGGGATGGCGGTTGTCATTACTTCCCAACAAATGAGGAACCCAAATAAAGTTATCACGGGTGATGAGCAACGGAGAAATCATGATGACCAGGGAAATAAAATCTGAAATGAAAGCAAGGTATTCTCAACTTTTTGAAATACCAGGTACGTAAATTTCGGGGACGAAATTTAATAAGTAGGGGAGATTGTAAGACCCCAAATTTTATGAAATAAAAGTATTCAAATTTTCTTATAATAACTATTCAGTAAATGGTTAAATTGATAAAAGTTTAAAGTTAAGGGTGATATATGAATTTTTTCAAAATACGCAAATTGTTATAAAATATTCATTGTTGTCGGGGAATATTCGTTTAGACATAGAATATTCTTTCTATCGAGAAATATTCGTAAGACGACGCAGCCATTTGTGGGCCCCATAATGGATAACTGTCGGATGAAGAAAACGACAAATTTGAGTTTTTATAAATAGCGTCGTAATGGTTACCGTTAACACTGTTGGAATACCCGGTCGTTAAAATACAGTAATACGCATTATGGCACAGTAGCACACGGTATTGCACAATATTTTTGAAATTATTGATTCTTACGTAAGAAGACACTACTCAATAATGGTTACAGTAATTACTGTTCAATATTTTATTTTATTGATTCAATAATTGCTACGTTGATATTTTATATTATTGTTGTTCAATAATTGTCACTGCACATCATCTCCATTATCAGATCAATAAAGCATATTATTTGGAATAATATTATTAGATAGCATTATTGGCAATGTCTAGAAAGTTCTGTCAAGGAGAGGTTTGGTCACCTAATTGCGCGCCAGTAAAGAGAAATCCTTATCGAAAAGCCCCCTCTTTCCTGAGAACTGCCTGGTTGTCATTATTGTGATTCTGTAAAATTATTTGTGAATAATTAATTATTGATTTATATGATAAGGAAATATTTATTTTATGTGGATATAAATGATGGATTTATTTAAGTGGTTATAAATGAAAGAATTAATGTTGAGGTATTTTATCAGTATTTTGTCAGTGGGGAGGTATTAAAAATCACCCGTTTATGGATTTCGGATATTTTTTGTTTGGAATTTAGAAAAACTCAAAGCTACAAAGTTGTAGAGAATTTGATTTCAGGCAGAATGGATATAAAATTCGTATTTTTCTGATAAACGGTCTATTTTCTACGAATTGTTGAAGTTTCAAAAAAAATAATTTTTATTAATTTATGGGTGGGACCCACTTTTACTTTTCAAACCATGTGCTGAATTGATTTCAATGTTGGCTGCTCAGATTTTTTAGCAAGAGTGGGCGTAGAATGAGGAAGAAGATATATTAATATTTTATTAATTTAGTCTTCTTTGGCGTTCTAGCATTTTCCTATAAATAGGTGCTTAAGTTAGAATTGAAAATCACACCAGAAACATAAGTTTTCTCTCTATATTATCAAGCATATTTTTGTTAGTATTTAGATATCTTGAGTGTAGCTATACGACGCAAGTTCGTTCAGCGTTATATCCGATATTCAAGTCAGAAATACTGCTCTTTTGAGGTAAGGGATTTTAAGGGTTGTTATGTTTTTCATGTTTCGTAACTTTTCAGACCTTCAAAAATTCTGGAAAACTTTGAAATGATAATTTGATGAGTTTTATTGATTGTGTCCATAAATGGCGATTTTTGGATGTATAGATTAAGAGTTATGAATTTTACGGGAAAAGACTATTTTAAAAATAACCGCTTATAACTCCTTGTGGTTAACTCCAAAATTGATGAAATTTTTATTGGGAGTACATCTATATAATATCAGTGTACTCTGTGAATTTTGAAATTTTTGGATAAAAGTACAATTTATGATAAATGTCTAAATATTCGGCGGTTTTGGCCATATAAAAAATAGTAAATGAATTTTAAAATTCTAAGAAAAATAAATCTTCAATATAGGACAATATTCTGCTTAATCCCAGAAAAGAAATATTTTTGGAACTGATTTGGTATTTTTCATAAAAATGGTCTAGTTATGAGTAAAAGAATTAAATATGTTATGTGAAGTAAGAAAACTGAAAAATATGATTTTATGGCTTGAAAATCATACATGAGTTATATGCAGATTTTTGATGAGGGTTTTGGTTATTGGTGATGAAATCTTATGAGTTTGGCATTTTAGAATGATTAAATGCATTATTTAGTAAAGTGTAAACAATTAAAATAAATTGTTTATAAGCTTAAGAAATATTAATCTTTCAATATCATTATACCAAAATATTGGTATGGATTTTATTGTAGAATATCTACCTTTTTCATGTCGGGGTTACTGTTCATGAGTTACTATTTATGGGTTACTATTCACGAGTTACTATTCATGACAAAATTGGTTTCTTTTTCTAACCAAATTATAGTTGAGTTATGAATATTACTCTTGAGATTAAATCTATATGTTGATTATATTGTTTTTATTATCATATATAACATTTTTATAATCCTGGTGAAGAAATTTCTCTTTGACTTGAGTGTAAAGATGGGTAGATTTTTGGTATGATCATGACTATGGGTTCTCTTTGGCCAGTAGTGCAAAGTTGAATTATTGACTGGTATGATCATGACTATTGAATTTATAATTGAATATCTTTAGCTTATGTGCAAAGGTGAAATGATCAACATGGTTATAATTGTTTATATAAATTCTGAAATGATTATATATTTCTTTGAGATATTAATATATTTGACCTGTAGTGCAAATACTAACTGTTGATGAATATATTTAGCCTGTAGTGCAAATATGAACTGTTGAGGAATATCTTTGGCCTGTAGTGCAAAGATGAATCGTTGATGAATATCTTTGGCCCGTAGTGTAAAGATGACCTGTTGTTGAATATCTTTGGCCTGTAGTACAAAGATGGTCTGTTGATGAATATCTTCGGCCTGTAGTGAAAAGTTGAAATTTTTAGTATGATTATAAACAGGAACTGTGATTTGGTATAACCATAATCTTTGATGTTTCAGGTAAAGACATGTGATGAAAAATATCTTCGTCCTGGATACGAAGAGAAATTTAGAATCACAATTATGATTATGAGTTATTCATATGATTATGGACCAGAACTGTTGATTGATGTTACAGGGATAAAACATTGTTGGTGGATTTTTAACATAGAGAAGATAATAGACTTTATGGTCTATTTGACTCTTTTAATGGATTGCTCGTTCCGCTATAACTATGGTTGAAATTTTTATCATCTACCATATGTTCTAAATCTCTGATTTATTATTGATGAAGGTTATTGATAATTTAATTATCTTTAGTCATGATATTCTTTACTGAGCTAGTTGTGTTCACCCTTCTGTTTCACAATTCCTTTCAGGTAATAAGAGTGTAGCTGAGTCGAGCGGGGGTAACAGGGGAATAGATCGGTGGTCATCATTTAGTAGTTATATTTGGTGAATCAAATAGGGTGAGGCGAACCCAACGTTAGAAGGGTGTTTTGCCAATATCATACAAGATGTCTAAAGACATACAACCTCGTGCCATCATAAGACAGGGTTGTGCACATCCACTTGCTGAGTATATCTATGCGCACTACCTATATGATCTTGGTGTTTGTTTGAAGTATAATTCTCAATTAGAGACAGTGGAGATAATGATATGTCAAGAGAAGACTCACCATTGGAAAGAATATGATAGTAATCTTCTCGTTTTTCTTTGGGGTCTATTGGGTCAACCAAGGATAATTCTGTGACCATATGATATCTATCATTACCTATACGCATGGCCTCCCATGTACGAAGGTTTCCTTGAGCACTTCCCAATGATTTTAATTTCTAAAACAATTTTTAACTATACCTTTATGTAAGATGTCATGGTGACGTGCTACTTAAGTTGATGTCAAGAGTCACAGTTGATATATATATTTGTATCAAAACTCACAACACATGAGTTATTGTATTTTGCACGACAATTGTTGTAAGAAAGTTGTAGTTATTTTCTGTACCATGTATTTGGTGACTCGGAATGGGTTGGATGGAATGGACCTATTTTGGGGTTGTCACTCTTCTTTCGTCAGAACCCACTCTACGATCATAGGGAATATAATGGTTATCAGCATGTCTGTAGATTTTATAGTGAGGCTGGTGTTTGATCATCATTGTTGCAAAACTCTTCACGCTTAGGAAGTTCTGTGCCACCAGCTCCATGCTTGGAAACTGAGAGTAGCACCAACTGAAGTAACTTCCATATCTTTCAGTATGTGCCTTTAGCCAAGGCATCCATTGGAAGAACCATCTCATCAGCATATCATCAAGATTGTAGAGGATAGTTGTGTAGTTTAACTCCATGTTGTTCCAATTTTTGAACACATCATGTGCAGTCATCCTTACAACCTTGCATATTTTACCCATCTTCTGCTAGGAGTTATTCTGGTTCATCAAAAACTTCTACCACTATTTTTTTTACTGATTCTTGCTGGAGAGAGGACAGAATAGTCTTCTGGTTCTTCTGATTCCTGATGTGCAGAATCAGAATCCTTCTCCATTTCTTATCTTTCGGAGCCTGAAACATTTTGATCAGATTCAGTAGTGAATCCTTCTTGTTGATCTTCATTACCAGACTCTTCTTCAGTAATGTCTTCCTTGGATTCATCATCACTTACTTCAATGACTGCAGTGGAGTAATCATTTCTCTTCTTGGAGGCAAATTGAGCAATTAATCTGTATCTCTTCCTTCTCCTTGGGGGTTCAGCTATGGGAGAGCTAGACTCTTCTTCCTCTTTAGACTTTGAGGCCTTTG
This sequence comes from Panax japonicus, assembly GCA_020205505.1. Lineage (NCBI taxonomy): Eukaryota > Viridiplantae > Streptophyta > Magnoliopsida > Apiales > Araliaceae > Panax > Panax japonicus. The sequence goes on from JAINUV010001017.1 coordinate 107,623, forward strand.
GATCAGACGAACTTCCATGAGGTTCAGCCTTGTCAGGGGCAGGTCTTTCTTCTTTGGACTCATCATCTTTTGAGCCATCATGTTGGCTTTCAGGAGTAGTTGCAGTGGGAGATGCAACTTTGTCGTCTTGCACCCTTTCTTTATTTTCAGAGTGAATACTCTGAGAGTTAGCCACAAGACTTGTACATTCTTCTTCATCATTAAAATCTGCATTATCTTCCATGAATCCGGTTCCACCTTAATCGCTGGATTTATTCTTTGGGGACTCAGTCTTGACATCACCAGTTCCTTTTTCTTCTTCTGACTCTACGACTTTTTCTTCTTCAAATGTACTTTCTTGGGAAACTGGGACTGGTTTGTTTACCACCTTAGCTTTCTTTCTGGATGCCCCTTGAAGTAAGTTGTTACTTCTCCTCTTTGTGGTCTCTGCAGTTGAGACCTTTTCATCTTCATCCTTGTCTTCTGTGGAGAGACTTCTTATCAAGTACTCTGTTTTCTTCATATCCTTGGATTTCTTCCTTGATGGTGTGGTTGCTGCTGGTGCAGAGTCACTAGACTCAGAGCTTTCCACCTCTTTTGACTTCCTCTTTTTCGCAGAGTTTTTTCTGTTGCTCCATGTTATTGTCAACCTTATGTTCTCCTTTGGGTTTTTCTTCCAATTCACAAACAGTTGTGGAGATATTACTTTGTGAACATTCAGAGGTTCTCCATCACCATCCTTGATTTTGTCTCCCAACTTCTTCTTCATCACAATACTCAGTAGTCTTCCATGAAACAATTTTGTAAGTGGTTTTTCTGTAGACTTCTTCAACTCAGCCTTTTCTACCTATTTGGAGATCTGATCAAATAAGATAACTCCAAAATTGATTCACTTCTTCAGAACTATTGCAAACATAATTTTCAACTACTGATCAAGCACAGTGTCATGTGCAGTATCCTTGCTTAGTAGGCATTTTCCCACTATCTCAGCAAGGAACTCGAATTCCTCAAGAAACTAATTTTTCTTCATATCCTTTAGACTAGGGTTTCTTTGGTACCCCATAATCTCCTTTGCTTGCTCAGTGTTGATCTCATCAAGGTTTCTTAGTCCTAGGTCAGGGAAACCTAAGCATTGATTGATATCAGATGATTTCAGCTTAAGAGACTGAACTTTAACCTTGGTTGAAAGGGTTATGGCATTTACGGATGCATTTGAGTAGAATTCCTTGACCAGTTCAGTATATACTCAAGTGCTAGCCTCAAGACATTCTTAGAATCCAGCTTTCTTCACAAGTTCAAGAATGTCTTTGAACTTCTTTTCAGATTTCTCAAACGACTTGGTTCCGAGCTAAATGTAAGTGATTACTCGCCAATCTTCCATTTGAATAATTCGAGGAATATGAGTATTTGATTTAGAGAGATTTATGAGAGATAACTGATTATGATGTGGGTAGGGCTCCAGAGGTATAATTGATTTAAGCTTCGAAGAAGATTCTAGGGTTTGAAAATGGGAGGGAGAGAGGTTCGATAGTTTCTGGTAACTGTTTGTAGATTTTGAATTTGTCTTTATGGTAGTCCCTTCTGATTCTGTATAATCAGTGATGTGTCAACCAACCAATAGTTGCACGATTCCCAGTAATGTGATGTAACTCCCCCATTACCTCTTCAGTTTAATGTCCCTTTTTAGAACAAATAGGCGTCAATGACGTGGATTGACCGTTGACCATTTTGGTTCGTAGAGTAGCATGGTAAGGCAGCTATGGACTCTACGTTTTCCTTTGTTGACTCAACGGTCAACTTTTGAGAGATGATGAAGTGGATGGTTTTGACATTAATCCTCATCTTGAAACTGCATAGGTTGACCACTGTTATATCCCATACTAGTTTGGACACTTAAGCTCTGAGGTGTGTTTGCATGATATCTTTCCAAACCGTATTCGAACTTATCTCCTCTTAATCTGAATGGTTGAGCAATTATTCCGTTCTTCCAAGCTCTTTATGAGCTAGAGTATCCTTTCGTAAGACTCCAATCGTCGAGTCTGTTTCTATGATCGCAGAGGTTACACTATGATCGTTAAGTTCTCTTCAAAATTTACTTTACGATCGTTGACTGTCTTGGTCCTTGAGATGAACTTGATCAAGCAATCCTTCTGGGTTAAGGTAGCTCAGGAAGGGCCAACCTCTTAGAGTGAGCTAAGGGTCATGTTTGTCCCTTAGGCGCTTTCCAGATGAAATATTTTAGAAGTGATTTGCAATGATATCTCATTTGACCTTTTCTGGTGGAGAGGTTCTCTACTATCTTTAGACAATTGCATTTGCTGTAATCATGGTGTCCTCGTGCTCTTACACTACAATCGGATGTGTGATCGTAGGCACTCCAAGATTTTGGGTTGGGTGGCTGAAAGGTTATCAGTAGTACGTTTTGAGACGTTCTTACTGACTATGGTTCTTTATTTGGTTCATCAGCCATAAGGTTTTAGGACTCTGTAGCTGGTACACTGCTTCATAGTATATCTTAGTGATGTTGTTTCTTAACAGATCACTAGTTCCCCATGTTTGTAGTATCTTCCTAGTGAGGTGTGAATTCCTTTTTTTCATGTGCGTTAGGAGACATCCTTGCATGCTTCTTTCTGACTGGAATCACCACTGACCGTCAAATCTATTTTCATCGTAGACATGGATATCTCCAGGACTGATCATTCTATGATCATTGGTCAGCACTACGAACGTAGTCTTCTTTGTCAGCATGTGCTCGTTGAGTTCTGCTCCCATAATGAGTTCCTCATGTTTGATGTTCAATGATCCTCTGTGATGAGCTTCCTTGAGGATTCTTCTCATATGACATGCTTTGCATGATTGAGCATATAAGACCCTTTCCATCTTTTTAGTTGAATGGCCTGCTTCCATATAAGTATCAGCAGCCAAGTGAGCTTCATTTGGATTAGCTCAACAGGTCTTCAAGGGCAGGCTTTGTCATATAAGAATTTTATCATAATCATTTCTGAACAGTCTTAAGCCTTCTGATGGTTGAATCTTTCTTTGACTGAAGTCTCTTACTTCATCATTCCTTAGTGTGGTCAGATAGACCAAGTACCTATAGGTTAGATATATTTCAATTTTGGTACCCATAGTCAAATGGGTCCTGCCAGGTTAGTTTCAAAAACCCTATTCCTCATATATTAGAATTAACATCATATTGATCACCAACAATCAAATTCATGCATGCAACTAACTTGGATATTACATTTTGAGATGCATGATGATGAGTGTGTGTAAGATTTTCCATTTTAATAAAACACTCTTTTCATTTGATGGTTTCATCATTTGCTTGGTTATGTTCACAAAGTTTAAATGTTCACAGAGTGAAAATCAACATTATTACTTATGCGTATCTAGTTAATTCATAGAGGTGATTAGTTTCTACTAATCCTCAAGATACTCTTGCAGAACTGATCATATTTTGAATGTTATCAAACACTTAGAACATATGTTTGTACATACATACTAACCCATCAGCAAAGATCACTCCTTAGAATTAATTCAACCTCTGATATGCTTATGACATATTTTAGATTTCTTACAAGATGTCATCTTTAACCTAAAACTTGGATGGAGATAAAGTTTGTAAGCATTTGAGTTTCCATCCTCAGTATACTTTCTCTCTTCATCGTTTTAGGTAGATTATGATTCCTTGAAAGAATATTGTTATAGTTCATAAGGAGATGCAACATGATGTACACAATTATATTACTGAGGAACCATACCTTTCTGTTGTCAGTTTCTTAACAGTCATTTATCTTAGATATACTGAGGTTAGGCATTGATGTGCATAGTTTCTCATTAGCTCCTGATAGCTTGTTGCTCCAGTTGACCTTCAATCAATCAGCCGTGGTCTTGAAGATGCAAGTTAAGAAAATCTCAACATCTTTAGTTCTTTGACATCCTTGAGTTCACAAGGTTTACATCCATCTTTTCATCTTTTCAGGCTGGAGGATGTTTGACTCTTTTCTGTTGATGTCTTTTGAGCTTTCTAGCTTGGTCTTCAGACTACCAGATTGATTGTGGGCAGGGATTGGTCTTGTTGATATGGCAATCAAGAACATGGACCAATCTGAGCAGTTTCAGGTGTATATACACATTTACCTGTTCAAAATATTTCTAACATGTGAGCTCATCTGCATATAACAAGTGACTTACCACTAAACTAAGTTTAGAACAATGTTTGTGCCTAGGATCAGAATCAAAGCGATTAGCTTTTGAATATAGCATGAGAACTTGCTCTAATACCAATTATTAGTTCCCAATACGCACAATATAGATCTAGAAGGGGGGTTGAATAGATCCTTTTTAATTTAAACTACTTTTCTCTTTTATTTTGTATAGCTAATGATTTAGCATATGACAACATAAGAATCTTTTCAAGCACAGTGGAATAAGTAAAAGATCATCTTCATTGATATATTCATAATCATACATGCATTGTTCGTAGAGTTAGTTCGGTTGTAAGCTGTTAAAATATATATAGCAGTTAAAGTACATAATGTAAATGACATAAAGTAAAAGACACAAATTTAAGTGGTTCAAAGACTCAAGCTCCTAATCCACTCCTCTGCTTTCAACTAGCAGGATTTCCACTAAGGAAGGGTAGCAACCTGAATCACTAAGATTCCTTCAAGGCCAGCAACCTTGGGACTTCACTAAGAACTGTTCAAGGCCAGCAGCCTTGGAACTTCTCTAGTTCCCTAGGAACTCTTCAAGCCTAGCAGGCTTGGAACTTCATTTAGTCCCTCCGAACAAGGACCCCTCAGGCCCTGGCTTCTTGTTGTTGTTGTTGTTTGTTGTTGGTGGTGGTGCTGATGAACTGCTAAGATGTCATTTAGCTTTATCATCTTTTGTACTTAGCAGCTTGGTGTGGTCCTCTTTGCATTCTACTTCGAGTCTGGACCACATCTTCTTTGGTGTAGCTGATCTTCTTCTGTTTTGCTCATCTTCATGTAGTGTCAGTTGTGCCCCATCACCATTTCCTGAACCCTTCTTAACATGTTGACAGACATGGTTCTGCACTTGTTTTGATTTAGCTTTGGGTTCAGTTAAATCGTAGAGTGACTCTTAGGATCTGCCTTATGCTTTGCCACTCTTCTGAATGATATCTTCATGTCCTTCTCGGCTCTTAGCTTAGATTCCAATTCAAGTGGCATTCTCATCTTTATTGAGTAAAGGCTTTGGTCTGTTTAAGTCCTTCTTCAAAGATTCTTCACTTCCACCTTCGTAGTCTCACTGTCACTGAGACTTGTTCTATTTAAGCTCAGGTGGAACTCGTAGAGTCAACGTTAGCATTCTACCAACTCAATGATTCTGCAACATAACAATCATCAGGAACTCTTGATCGTTGAAGCTCTGGCTTATTTATACTCCTTCCCAATCTTCCCGTTGAGAAGTAGCCGTTAAAAGCTCTTTGAAATGCTTCGCAGATCTCGAGTTATTTAGTGTAGACTGTAGATGTGACATGACATCTCCTTTTCTGACTTTCTGACACTGCAGTCTACTGTTTCACCTACCTGTCAGATATGTTACTTTTATGTCTTGGGCAGGTCGACGACTTTATTTTCCCCTTCTGATTTCTCTATTAGAGGTTGTCCATTTGCATCGATGATCTTAATAAGCTCTTGTCTGAATATCAACCTTCAGATTGAACCGTTGCCAATGCTTCAATCTTCAGCTGTTCGAACTCTACTATTCTGATGCATGTCTTCTTGGACCTGATCGTAGTGGCTTGTTGACTGGTAGAGACAACACTACGATCTTGAAGAGTGTTGATTGGATCTTCAATGTAGAACACCTCTTCCTTCTCTTGTACAATGTTTCAACACTTCTATTTGCCTCGACAACTCTCAAATACTAATGGCTTGAATTCTTTATTTTGGCCCCTTTTTAATAGCAAGACACTTCAGATTTATGGCGTGTCCAACTCGCTTTCTCCTTGTGATCTCCCGTTCACTTATCATCAATGGACTGACCCAATGCTTAATCACTTTAGCCTTGTTATTCAGAGGCTGACCAGTATCTCTGTGTATACTCCATCAGTTCTTTCTTTGTTTGGCAAACACTACGATCCTGGTTGCTTCCAAGATCATCATTTTCTATCTACTTGACAGCTATTACTCTTGCTGACTTTCCTTAGTTAGTTACTGAAGTCTTCTTCTGATCTCTTTGTGGAAGGCTTCATCTCGAATGGCTTCACAACTCAATCTGAATGCTGATTAGGTTGATGCTTAGATTTTCTGTTAGCTTGCATGTCATTCGTTGAGTGCTCTCTGGTTCCCTTCAGGTGGGATGTATCTATGCAGCTTAGACCCGAGGCTTCATTCCTTTGGATATTCTGGGAATGCTCATTTGTTGATAATCGTATTTGCTCTACGATTCTGACTTGGCATTATGAGCACATCTGTTGAGGTCTCAGTTCTACACTCTACGATTTAGCTTCAGCTGTGTAGACACTACGTCTCTGAGATCAGATCTTGACACTCTATGATTTCTGTCGTTGTGCTTGTTGTCTTTATCAGATCTTGCTCGACTACGATCTCTACCTCTGATATGATAAGTACACTCTACGACTCTGAATGTAGTCTACGATTTTTGACTTGGTTTCGGCAGATGCTCGGTCGGCTCATAGGCAGGCTGTCTCTACGATTCTGAACATAACTTCCACAATAGACAACGGCTACGAGGAATTTCTACTCGACACACTACGATCCTTCATCGTCTCTCCTGGAAGTCTATGAACTCCGAGATCTACTATCTTGCAGACTACGATTCTGTCTCGATGGCTCTCGAGTTTTCCTTGACTATCCTGGCAGACTACGATATCTGGTGCAGTGCTCGACGATCAGACAAGCCTCTCTATTACATTATAAGATCAACCTAACATGTTTGATCTTTCTATATTTATAGTCCTTGTACATCATTTCTTTTTAAGGACTTTACAAAGTTGTTTTGCTTATGTACGATCAACCTAACATACTTGATCAATTCATTCTAAGTCTTTGTACACATGTTTCTATTATCTATCAAAGGACTTTACAACTTTTCTTAATGCAAGCATACTTTCATATTCATTCATATATATCATAATCAAATCATATGTAAATATGAATAATATTCACATGCTTATTCCTGACAGTTTCCACGAATCAAACATGATGGGATGTATAGATTTTAGAAGTAGAAGGATCAAGAAAGAGATAGACACTTTGGGTGAGGGAGTACCCAACAAACACACAAGGGATGTAGCGAGACTCAAGTTTGTGACTAGAATAGGGACGAAGCCATGGATAACATAAACAACAAAAAATACGGAACTTTGTGTAGTTTGGTGGAGAGCAGAATAGTGACTCATAAGGAGAGGAAAGGGAAAGTGTGGGTGTGGGCATACGATTAATGAGATACATTGCGGTGGCAAATACATAGTTTCAATATGTGAGCGGGAGTGAGGCATGAGTTAGTAGAGAAAGACCATTTTCAACAATATGTCGATGTCGGCGCTCGGAGAAACCATTGCGTTCAGGTGTATGTGGGGGAGACGTAAGATGAGAAATTCCATGAAGGGATAAAAAATGATCTAATGCTCGATATTCCCACCATTATCGAAGTAAAGAGTGACAATGGAATGTTTGAAGTAATTTTCTACTAGTGCTTTGAAACAGATTAAAACATCATATACATGAGATTTCTTCTTTAAAGGGGGGTAATACCATACATAACGAGTAAAGTGATCAACGAAAATAACATAATACTTGAAATCATCAACAAAATAAACGGGAGATGTCCAAACATCAGAGAATATGACTTGCAAGGGATGAGAGGAAACAATTGTTGATGTAGAAAGTGGAAGCTTGTGACTTTTATTGCATAAACATGCATTACAATGAGACTTGTGTGATATAGAATAAGGTAATGAAAATGTTGACATAACATGTTACAGAATATGTGATGACGGATGACCTAATCTAGAGTGCCACTCGGAGGAAGTGGTCTTAACATTGGAAAAAGCAATGAGCAGAGAAGATAGCTGTGGAGAGGCGGTTGGCCACTCATAAACACCATATTTAGACTTTCCCGTGAAAAGAATTTCCCCCGTGATCAAGTCCTTCACATGAAAAACAGTGGGTAAGAATTCAATAGAAGCATGATTTGTATTGCGAAATTGATAGATAGAAATAAGGTTCTTTTTCATGTTAGGAACGTAAAGGATATTATGTAAATTAAAGGTGTGAGTAGGGGTAGGAAGTGTGGTGGAACCGGTATGGGTAATGTGAAGACCCGAGCCATCGCCGATCATAACGTCATCAGACCCTGCATAAGGAGTGTGAAGTGAAAGATTATTCAAGTCTGTGGTAATATGGTGTGACGCCCCACTATCAAGTAGCCAGGTGGGAGTTTCGGTGTTCTCAAGAGATGCAAAGTGTGCCCGCGGTTTCCATGGAGTAGCAGGACGCGGAGCTAATGGACTTGATGTCGATTGAGCCAGCGAGGATTGGGTGTTGATAAGTCGATATATAAAGGGAGCATTTTTTGACAGTGTGTCCTTAAATACCACAACCCTAGCAAAACCCAAGATATGGGCGTGGTGAAGGTCGATCATTATAAGGAACATTAGATTGTTATCCTTGATTATGAAAGGTGGATGTGGAAGGACGCCAAGGAAGAGAAGAAGGTCGCCAAGAGTGATTGTTGCGTTTGTTGATAGGATTGGCGGTGGCCGGAAGGAATGACGGTGGTGCATGCGATTGTTGGAGAGATGCCTCCTTGTGAATGAGTTTTTCATGAATTTTAGTAAAGGAGATGGGTGTCTCACGTGCATTAACTGCGTCAACAATTTCTTTGTATTCCTCACTAAGACCATCAAGAATCTTATCAATAAGATCTTCTTCATCAACGGGTTTTCCAAGAAGAGAAAGTTCATCAGTCTTATTTTTTATAAATTGCATATATTCGGAGATCATTTTGGAACCCTTGGCATAGTGCTTCAATTGGTCCTTAATTTGTTTGATGTGACCACGGGAAGGTTTGGCATAGGTGTTAGCCAAGGTGGTCCAGGCTTTTTGAGAGGTGGTAGTGCAGGCAAGAAGAGGTTGAATAGGTGAGAGATTGCACCAAGGAGTGCACTGAAGAGAAGATAATCTTGGCGCTTCCATGTTGTGTAAGCTGGATTTGGAGCGGACTTACCATTAGCAGTGGCTGTTGCTGTGGGACTGGGATGCGACCCGTCAAGAAATTCATAGAGATCATATCCTTCTAATAGACTTCGAATTTGGAGGTTCCATGTGATGTAATTGGTGGTGGTCAGTTTTGTGATGTTTGAAGTGTTGATGGTAACAAGAGGATTATTTGGGTCTTGGGTATTTTGAATTGTGGTATAAGTAATGGAAGATGCAAAAGTGTCCTCGGAAGCCATTATAGTTGAAGAAGAACTATGAGAAGAAAAATAATGAGGAAGAAACAGGTCAGGAACGTGGGTGCTTTGATATCATGTAGAAAATAGAGAAAAATATTGATAAACAATGGTTTGACTTTTTTCATTGATTAAGAATGAATATATATATATATATATATATATATATAGTCTGGATCAGGTCCGGACTCCCGGACCAGACCGAAATTCGGACTTTTTTTTAAAACAACTAAAAAAAATAAATAAATAAATATGGAACTGAATTTTTTTCATAATACAGTGTTTTGGGTGTGATTTGGGTGCCTATAACAAAATATGGTGGTACAGTCTGTGCAGACTGTACCACCATTTTTTGGTATAGGTATTCAAATCACGTCCAAAACATTGTATTATGAAAAAATTTCACTTCCATAATTTTTTTATTATTTATTTTAGTTGTTTTAAAAAAAAGCAAAAAAAAGGTCCGGATTTTCTCCCGTCCGGGAGGTCTGAACCTGATCCAACTTATATATATATATATATATATATATATATATATATATATATATATATATATATATATATATATATATATATACTTATTTTAAAGGAACAATTACATTTTCTAATACATTTTTAAAAATAATTACATCAATAGTGCACTCATAAAATATTTACAAATTAGTGCATATTTTATTTATAAAATTAGTGCATTCTTATCCCTTTAATTTAGTTGAGTGTTTTAATAGGTTGCAATTTAATAATTATTTCTGCCAATCTAGCCTTCTGTTATTGTTCCTTAATTGCTTGTCATACTCTTTTCTCTCTCTCTCTCTCTCTCTCTCTCTCTTTCTAAAAAATGGCCGCACAAAGTAACTACACGATCATGGGCAAAGTCCAAGAGAAACCTTTTTAGAGTCTGCTATCGTAGCACCAGAGATGAATTTCCATTCCTTCGCAAAATGTTGATCAAAGGACATGGGTGTGTTATCACATTTGTTCTCTCTCTTATCAACAAATAGAGATCGTGAAGTGACAAACATACAACAGTTTATAGTTTCAAAATACTGTAAATTTCTTCGTCGTCTTCTCCGGCGATATACGAAAGCGAAGCCCTCTGCTTTCTGAGTATTTTTGTGAGAGATAGAATGTTGGGCTTTAAACCGAAAAAGTAAAGGATGAATTCATCTTCTTGCAGTTAACATTTTTTATTCTATGCCTCCATCAAATTCACGCCACCTCTTTTAAAACATTGATTAGAATTGTGCCCAGGTAAGGGCTTATCATGTTATGTTTTTTATTACAATTTATGGCTTTGCAATTTATTTTTTATGAATATTTAGTTACCCACAGAAATTAAAATTGTTACCTTTGTACGAAGGTTTGGCTACCAACTGCAACATATTTATAATTACCTTTTAAAAATAAAATTATTTTGAATACGATGCAGTTAGTAGCCAAACCTTCATACAAAGGTAACCATTTTAGTTTTTGTGGATAACCAAATATTCATAAAAAAAAAAGGTTACCTTGGTATAAATGTTTGGTTACCTTGGTACGAAAGGTTGGTTATCAATATTACATTACACATCACTCTCTTATCTCTCTCTTTCCTATGCAGTGTTCTATTTTTTATTTACCTTCATGAAATTGGTTGCCAAACTTTTAGACCAAGGTAACAAATTCATACTGCATGTGTGAAGGTAGATTTTATTACCTTGCTATAAAGGTTTGGTTACCTTGGTATAAATATTTGGTTACCTTGGTACGAAAGTTTGGTTATCAATATTACATTTCATATCAGTCTCTTATCTCTCTCTTCTCTATGCAGTGTTCTATTTTTTATTGGTTACCTTGGTATAAACGTGGACATGGTTGTAGTAGAGAAATGAGGTCGGAGCAGAGAACGTACTAGAGGAGGAAGAGAGAGAAAATGATAATGGATGTCCACTGTTGTTACAAAATAGTTGTAGTTTTTGGGTTTTGGAAAATAGTTGTGACTGTTATTATTTTGAATTTGAATTTATTTTTGTTGTTAGATCCCAAATCTTTGAATTTGAATTATTAATTATGCCAATTATTTTTCTTGATTTTAGGTTTCTTTATTAATGTGAATTGTACTATTTTTATAATATAGGTCTTAATTACACTCTTTTTATAATTATTTAATTGATGCATTATTCTTGTAATTACTTTCTATTTGTTGTATAATTATGTAAACGACCCTATTTTAAACATGGTTGGGCCTTGAAAATATTATAAGAAACAATAGAATTAGACAGCCTCGTCTCCATTCCAGTTGGATTTCATCTTTGGCCCAGTTGGCCCGTCTTCTCCCAACACCTCATTAGGAAGACTCTTTACCACTTTTTCAAATGCAGTTTTCAGCTTCCCAGGTAATATTTTCTCCACCTTCTTGATTTCCTCAGCAATATCATAGCTAATTTTTGGACCCCATTTCCTTGCATAATTCAACCACGGTGGCTCAACAATGTCGCTTGTTTCCAAGTACTCCGCCGCCACCACCAGAAACCCCACCCCGATGTCCATCACATTCTTGCTTTTTGCGGTATCGTTCCTTATTCCAATCCCTCCACTCCCTTGTAAAACAAGCCCCGCCTTCGGGTAAAATGCATGCCCGTTTAGCGACGAATATGCCACGGGCTTGTTACCACTTTCGAACTCGAGCTCGGAAGCATTTACCCATTGCCCTTTACTATGTTCGGAGAAATATACACTCCTTAGTTCTCCATTAAAATTACTGATCCTTAGTGTCACATGTTCCCAATCACCAACATGTTCTCCTATTTTACCCAGTGAAATATTAATAAACTCAACTTTAGCCTTTGCTGGCCCATTAAAAGGATAGAACAACCATATGGCAATGTCTGTAAATGTCGCGCCAAACATGGGTTTTATGTGCAAATAGGCGTTAGCATCTTGCAAATCGCCTTTTTTGAGCTTGTCACTAGCTGTCTTATCTTCCGGGAGGCCCAACCAATAAGCATCATCATTCGAGTCACCTTGTGGAAGGTTTGAGCCGGTGGGCTCGATAGGTTTTGGGTTCGATTCATCCCCTTTTGTAAATAATAATGCCCCATTTTTGAAAAACCAATTGGTAGTTGAGGGAAGGTAATTTTCATCAGGATGAAAATATACCCAAGGGGAGTAAGCCTCAACCAATGCTTGAACTTGGCTCAAATTAGGCATAGCTGATAAATTGGCTCGAACATTTTTCAAACAAGACAAAGACACTTCAGCCCCACCATTTTGGGCGACAAATGTACCCGTGGATACCCCCAAAGCTTGGACCCCTCTATCTATTGGTCTTAATCCATAAACATTAAAAACATTTGCATTCAACTCCTTTTTTGGTCCCCAAACCCAACTGTCAATTTCCCCCGCAACCGTAAAATCAGCCCGAACGCACCGGACATTTTTAATGGAAGGCTTCTCCGGTGAGCTCGTGGCGACATGACCGACGGCTTTGTAGCCGTCAGGTGGCGTTGGCAGCCATATATAGCCACTGCCATCTTGCTTAATTTTCGAAGACTCACTAGTCCAAACAAGTGTGTAATCAATTGGCATCTCTAGAATATTTTCTGATGGGTCAGATTCTTTAGCAGCAAGAACCCATCCAAATAGAGACTTATTGTTGGGCTGGGCATAGCAACCAAGCATAAAAAACCCATCTGGTATTGAAGATGGTTCATAAACTGTAGCGCCAAGATTATCCTGCCCACCTTCATGACTCGCCCAAATTTTGTTGAATGTGGTCACTTGGCACACTTGTAATCCTCCTAGATCAATATTTCCACTTGCAAAAGCATCATCACCTTCATATAATTCAACAGTTCAAAGTTCAAACTTTTTTAAACAAAGAAAAAACCATAAAGACGAGTAAATTAGTACCTGGAGGCCAAGAGGGAATTGGAGAAGGAAGCTTGAACATGGTGTCAATAGGCAAATGTTTTTTGTGTTTTTTGAAAATATTTATTGGAGATGATAGGCAAATCCCCATTTGGTGAATCTTTGGAAAAAATAAAGACTTGATTTTTTTTGTTTATATAAGAGTCTCAGAATGAGAGAAGTGTAAGCAATGTGAAGAGTATAACAAGTAGTTTAATCTGTTTCTAATATGCTCGAAAAAAAAGTGAAGAAAACAAGAGGGAAAACAAGCCAAGGATAGGCAGCACTTTAGTGGATGTACATATCGTGCAAGGTATCTAATATTTAGTTAAAATAAGTTTGTCTAGCTTTAGAAGTCTCTCTTTTGCAGCTTTTTGGTAATATTTGGTAACTTCTCTTTTACACCAAGATCTTCTTCTTCATTAGTAGTTACAATTTTCTTCTTGAGTTTATGGGGTGTCTTGCACACTAATGCCATATGGAGTTTATCCAAAAAAAAACGGTTAGATTGAAGTGGATGTTTGTTAATACAAATTTGTTGGATCTTTAAATGTGGAAGACATCTTACTTTGTAAGGTTTGAAGTAGTCTTTCAGACAATATAATAATATAATAATTTTATAATAGCTGACGGTGATTCACGCTATATTATAGATTAATGTGTTTATGTCAAAGTGCTTGATTATAATTTTCTAATATTGTTGACATTTAGATTACATAAGTTAATAGCGGCAAAGAGAAAGTTAAATATGTTGGCGGATAAAGACTAGGTTGAATGTTGTTTATATATCATAATTCGTTTGCCCCAAAAGAATATTCTTATTATTTATTTATTTTTATAAAAATGGCAAACTTAATTTTAATTTAAAAAACATCACTATTCTAATGGCAACCGTGTATCAGATTTATTACCTTTTAGTAAAATAAGAATTTTATAAATTTTAATGGAATAAATAGAAAAATATAAAAAAAATAATATAATTAAATTTATAAGGACAAAAGAAAAAAAATCCAAAAAACACACGACTCAAAATTGCCACATGCATCATCAATTTTCTTGAGCCGCTCTATAAGATAGATATTTAAGGAATCGGTTTTATGGTAAGTTGGTCATATGACCAATACAGTGTTGATACGCAGAGAGCGACCACTTCTCGCCTACATATCGACACTGTATTGATTAATTGACTAAAATTAACTTCATACTAACAATTTCCGTATTTAATTTTCAGTTTAACAACTAAATGTGTCCTTGTAGACCTTCTCAATCAATCAATCAATCAAATAAACATTGAGGGAGAATGGGGATACAAGACAAATTATTTTCAAAGTATTGATTTGGATGGGTTTAATGATAATTACAATGCTGACAAAAAACAAGATGTTACTGATAATTAAAAGAACATTATTATTAGCTGTACCTTACGAGCCTTGCAAATTGGACGGATAATGATATGTCAATATTGTTACAAAAGCTTTATATTTGGCTATCTAAATCCTGTGCTTTCTGTTTCAAAAATAAAATTAGATTTATTCTCTCAATCACAATGAAATATTAGTCGTGATTAAAAGAAAACAATTGTAGCATTTATTAATATTTCTTTCTCACATAATACTTTTTCTTCTTTTTAACAAAGTTATGGAATAAAAATAAGAAATAATTTTCATTGATAAGTGAATCGAATTACAAAAATACTAGAGTCGAAGCGATATATCCTCTCATTACAAATTGAAACTTGAAACTCGAAATTCAAGAACATATATATTTCTAGGAAATATATAAAAATATACAGACTTCCGTAGTTTCTTAACACGAGCAACGAAAAGGAGACTGTTATAATAAAGGGAATTGTTAAATCCACACAAAATATGTTATTTCCACAACAAAAGTGTCGTTGTAGATCCTATAGCGATGGTTTTCACCGTCGCTATACATCTACAGCGACACTTTTATTGTGAAAATAACAAAAAGTATTGTGGATTTAACAATTCTTTATAATAAAACCACACTCAGATCTGAATAGACATGTTAATGTCAATCAAGAAAAAGGCTCCCTAGAATAAGAAAATCTGAAACTATGAGAAGAAAAGCTCCATAGATTGAAAAAAAAATTCAAACTATAGGTGAAATAAAACTTCATAAAAGGAGAAAATAAGAACAATTAAACGAAAGAAAATTTATTTAGGGGAGGGTTTTTTTAGTGTAGATCAGAGACCCTCCCCATACTTTTCCTTCTTTAAATAAGTTGTTCATATTGTAAGAATTAAAATAATATTATTAAAACAAATATATATTTAACATTTTTTATAATTATTATTTTACGAAACACTTATTACACTATTAACATTTTTTTTACTCTAACAATATTGTTGGGCCATAATACTTTAGACATGTTGAGGTGGGTCTTGAAAGTATTAGACCGATTCGTTGGGCCAACCCATTGGATGGATATTATCTTTATTTTGGGGCCTATGAAGTATTGGGCTGTGACAGTGGGCCGAATTACTAGATGAGTATGGTTTTACTTGGGCTTTGACCGGTGTAGATTGGGGATAGAACTTTGACTGTCATCTCTGCATTGTACTTAATGAGGATTGGACAGGGCTTAGTCTGCTAAAAGTTGTGGGCCCGAAAAGTCAGTTGCATACATGACAAACCGGACTTTAGAGATATAAAGCAAGGATGGCACACGGTGAAAGGTAACGAATTAACTATTGCTCTCAAGTCACTAGATATTTATTTCTCCATTGTTAACCTTGTGATGGTCTGTACTGACTCTCACGCCGGAGCTATCCCCCGACGGTCCAAGCCGTCAAGCTTTTGGTGTTAACTGTGTTTATTGTGCAGGATCAGAACGTCTTACGTGATTGGGACGTGGCAGAAGATCTTGGCGTTAACATTGGCGCTAGAAGGAGGGGTTGTTTTCTAGTGTTCTTGAAGTTTTTAATCACAAATTGTAGATGCTCTACGTCGGAATCCATGGTGAAGAAGAATAGAACAGTTACTTCTAAAGGATAGCTGATGGCTATGACTTCGTCTACACAAGAAGTATCTGTCAAGGATTGATTGGGTCCTTCAAAGAGTGCTCATACTGGTACTGCTTCCAAGCAGGTTTCTGAGGGTTCTCGTTCGAGAGCCCAAGGTGATGCTAGAAGAAGATTGATTTTTGCTGCCGAGAGAAGACCTGACCATGGTCGGAAAAGGGTAGAAGGCATACTGCTTAGAATCCTATATCGAAATGGTCAGACTGCCAGACCGATCAAGTTAGAAAGAAGTCTATACTTTAAAGACATGTCTCGAGGCCGTCCTCGGGATTGAAGCAGACCCAACAACCATTTTCCTTATTGACTGAAGAAGGGTATTCCGCCCTATTGGTCTTCGGGATTATGGTCGAAGCAGAGTAGATGAAGACCCAACAGCCATTTTCTTGATTGACTGAAGAAGGGTATTCCGCCCTATTGGTCTTCGGGATTATGGTCGAAGCAGAGTAGATGAAGACCCAACAGCCATTTTCCTGATTGACTGAAGAAGGGTATTCCGCCCTATTGGTCTTCGGGATTATGGTCGCAGCAGAGTAGATAAAGACCCAACATCTATTTTCCTGATTGACTGAAGAAGGGTATTCCGCCCTATTGGTCTTCGAGATTATGATCGAAGCAGAGTAGATGAAGACCCAACAGTCATTTTCCTGATTGACTGAAGAAGGGTATTCTGCCCTATTGGTCTTAGGGATTATGGTCGAAGCAGACCCAGAAGCCGCACTCCTGAGAATCCACTGAGGGCACACCGCTCTATGGATACTCGTCTTCGGAGATGCCCGTCTAAAGCTGCAGGTTCGAATGGAAAAGACAAGACTATTCAGAAGAGACTTTGAGAAGGTTTATGTCCAAATCGGCAGAAAGATGTTTGCCAATCTTTGGTACGTGGAAAGGGCCGAAGAATGCTAAGACGTTCCAGTGGACTTCGGGCTGTGAAGACGCCTTCCAGGGAATAAACAACCTATCTTTATTCGGTGCCTTTGTTGGTGAAACCCGCTCCTGCTGAGATATATTATTTGTATCTGGCAACTAGTTCGTTGACAGTGGGAGCAGTTTTGGTGCGAGAAGTTGGGGGTAAGCAGCACCCGGTTTGCTATGTAAGTCGTGTCCTTAGGGATGAAGAAATATGATGACGATAGTTATGGAGAATCTGAAGAGTCCGACAAAGCCGTTGCAGTGCTTCGGCAGAATCAGAATTCATGGGCGTTGTTTGCAGACGGGTATTCTACTTTGGACTCATCTCCCACTATTGAGGAATTTTGGGTGCCGTCCGAAGCTGTAGATGTTCTTCGGAGGGTTCATGTTGGTATTTGTGTCAGCTAAATAGTTCGATCCCACATCAGCCACCAAAAGGCTATATTCAATTTTATCTCATATACCTCTTGCTATCTGGGGGGTAGTCGTACTGGGTCCATTGCGTAGGGATCATGTTAACAGACGCCAGCTCATGGAAATCGAAGTTTGAAGCATTCATGAGGGACTTCGGTAGCTCATCCATAGTCTGACATGCACGGGCAGATGCCACCTCGGTGTTAGGAGGTTCGGGTGGACTCGCTGCCATTCGATGGTAGCCTTTTCGGCAGGTGGTCCTTATGATTTTGTCAGGCCCTTCGTGGTAGGCAAACGTCATCGGTGTTAGGAGGTTCGGGTGGACTCGCTGGCCATTCGATGGTAGCCTTTTCGGCAGGTGGTCCTTATGAGTTTGTCAGGCCCTTCGTGGTAGGAAAACGTCATCGGTGTTAGGAGGTTCGGGTCGCTTCTCGAACCTGGCATTAGGTTTAGGAGATTGTTTACTCAGCATCTTGAAGCCTCGTTCTTGAGATTTACCGGCTATGAACAGGGTGAAGAAGAAGTCGACAGCAGGTGGAATCCCTTGTTCGTGGCAGAAGGCGATAAATGTCAGGATGTGGATATAGGAGTTTGGCACTAACTAGGTGAATCCCACGCCTACGAACCCTAGTAGAATAAAGACGAAGGCATGAAGAGGTAAGCGAACTCCCTTTTCGAGAAGGGTCACCGATATGACAGTCCAGCCTTCGGATCGCTGGTACATTCGTTCGTGGGGAGCTGGAGCAATTACCATATGGGTTTCCGGAATCTGGTAGCGGGTCCGAAGGTTACCCAACTCAATCTCAGTGACGATGGAAGGAGTGTTGGCATGGGGGAAGTATTCTTCACTCTTGAAGAATTCTGAAGGATTGGGAATAGTTTTTAGTGGTTGATTCTGACTGTGAGTATCAACAGATTTGGGATTTGAACTCGAAGCCGCTTTTTTTCTAGAGTTCGGATTGGGAAGAACAGTGGTAATGAGGGTTATACGAAGTGGGGAACTTTGATTAGTATTCTGAGAAGCCATTGTTAATTAGTTGCAGAGAGAAATTTGGAGAAGAAGAGGAGCAAAGAATATCCGAATTTCGAATTGAGTTGGTAAAACTGTCAGATTTGGGAGAAAGCAGCTTTTATACTAGAGTTCTCTTCAATTTTTCACGAGGTTCAAGGGCGGCTCATTTAATGCCAGCAGTGATTGTGAATTTGAAGAGGTAGCGTGCGGTTTTGGCCTTCATTGTTAACCGGAGTGGGCTTCTCTATTGGGCTTCCGGTTTCTATTTGAATTGTTGTTTGAGATTTACCTATTGGGCCTCTGTAAGTTATATCCTGGGCCTTTGTTGATCTCATTATAATTCCTTTTATTCTGGACTGATTCCACTTATATTCTTTCATTAAACCTCCTGTTTAATAAAAGACTAGGGGGCAATGTTGGGCCATAATACTTTAGACATGTTGAGGTGGGTCTTGAAAGTATTAGGTCGGTTCATTGGGCCAGCCCATTGGGTGGATATTATCTTTATTTTGGGGCTGTGACAGTGGGTCGAATTACTAGATGAATATGGTTCCACTTGGCCTTTGACCGTTGTAGATTGGGGATAGAACTTTGACTGTCATCTCTGCATTGTACTTAATGAGGATTGGACAGGGTTTAGTCGGCTAAAAGCTGTGGGCCCGAAAAGTCAGTTGCATACAAGACAAACCAAACTTTGGGGATATAAAGCAAGGATGGCACACGGTGAAAGGTAATGAATTAAGTATTGCTCTCAAGTCACTAGATATTTATTCCTCCATTGTTAACATTGTCATGACCTGTACTGACTCTCACGCCGGAGCTATCCCCCTGACGGTCCAAGTCGTCAAGCTTTTGGTGTTGACTGTGTTTATTGTGCAGGATCAGAACGTCTTACATGATTGGGACGTGGCAGAAGATCTTAACGTTAACAAATATCAAATGTCTTCCAATACTTCACTTATATGATGATTTTATTCAATTTTTCTTTTGGTATTATTGAAGTTTGTTATTTAATTTTGGGTGCATTCATTATTTAATTAATGGCTTAAATTTTAGAGTTATTCGTAACATAACATTGTATTAGACATGTGATATATATCTTAGTTTGGTATTGAGTTCAAAATTTTCTTATAATGGTAAAATTGTTTTTATGTTATATAGTTTGGGCGGTATGATGAAATTAAAAAATTTAACTTGGCAAAATGATATATCTTACCAGAAAAATATTTGAGACTTTTTTTTGCGAGCTAGGCACCCTCAAACTATCCATGTATCTTTATTAAAATAGTGTCTGTGCGTTTGGACTATAAAAATTATATATTATATTGTAAGTTAAATTAATTGTGTTTGAAATAAATTGATTGTAACAAACAATATTTTTAAGTATGTTTACGTTCCATAAACTAATAGACAAACAAGTACTTAAATTTATGTTTTCATTTTGAAATTTGGCCTCCTATTCAAATTAATTAACTTTTTATTATTCGGACTTGGTAAAAAAGATTAATTGAATTTTGACCTCACTCACCTAACCAACTAAAGTACTGCAGGTGTTTTTTTAATACCGATATTAAGTGATTTATGAGTAAATATTATTCATTAATACCAAAATTAATAATTAAAAGTGTTAAAAACCATGTAATATTTTATTCATTTGGGTTGTAGAAAGAAGGCTTTCATCTCCAAATTTTTTTTAGATGTTGCTTTTTTCTTCTTTGGTGTGAAACAATGTATGTAAACATTCTCAAGTACACACTCTCTCCTCTAGGTTATATGTTTTGTTTGCAAGAATTACATTTAGAATTGGATTATTAATTCTAAACCTCGTGTTTGTTTTTAAAAATAGACTTGATCAGACTATTAGTTTCGAGATAATAAAAAGACTTGAAATGGAAGACTATTTAATACTATATCCAACTAGGTAGTATAATTCTTACCATTTTGGACTAAAAATTTGTAACCAAATTAACCTTTAACATTGTTTAAAAAGACCGGTGTATCTTATCATTTCTATGTATACTCAAACTAATAAGAATATGATATCTTTGTTATTAGTGATAAGGAAATAGTAGTTCAAATGATAATTTTTTATCTAATCCTTTAAATAATCATGGATGTTAGAATTAGAATCACACACACACACACACGACAGTAAAGAAATAACACAGAGATTTATGTGGTCCCCAATTTGGGTGCTCCACCGGCGGCTTGTTGTTTTATTGATAATTTCAGTTACATAGGGTTTTACAATAGATAGTATTTATAGCTACTAATCGTATTCTAACCCTACTTCACATTATGGCTCAAATACTCATAATGTCCTTCCAAAAAATGGACCATTAAAACTCAGTTCGCCGACCGGCACGCCCCGCGCTGCTTCTAAACTGCCGCCGGCGCGCCCCGCGCCACATATGCAGAACTTGCATCGAGCCTGGCGCGCCCTGCGCCACTCCTAGCCTTGCACTGGCGCGGCTAGCGCTACCCTTGCAGAAACTCTGTACCGTACCGCGGAGGGCTCCCCCCCCCGCCGCAACCTTCGGTTCAACCTTGATAGGCTAGTGTGTCGCTTCGCTACACCCCCTGGCTCTGCTTTTCTCTGCTCCACACCGCTTCTTCGCTCCGCTCTGCACTAACCTTTTTCAGTAACTTTTAAGTTATAAGTCACAAGTTACAACAAATCTCCACCTTGACGAATAACCTCGCCCATTCTAAAGATAAGTCACTTGTCCTAAGCGATCTTGGGGGGAAATCCTCCATATTAACATTTGGAGACATTAATCAAGTCCAAGCAATGCTTGAACTTGTCCGCGGTTACAATCACTGTCAACATGTCAACTACATTTTTAGAAATGTGCATCTTTTCCAATATCACATCACCCATATCAACTCTCTCACTTTATGAAACCTTACGCTAATATGTTTAGTTCTTGCATGACACCTGATGCTTTGCTAAGTAAATGGCACTCTGACTATCACAATACAGCTGCACCCCACCTTGATCTATGCCCAATGATGTGATAAAAATATGTAATTGTAAGTGCACAGTGTCGAATTGAAGAATTGGCAAGTACAGGTCGAACCCACAGAGGCTCATCAAATGCAACATGATCAATTTTAGACATAGACATAGACTCATAATTTTTGGACTCCTCAAATTGGATTGACTCAAACTACGTAGAATTGAATACAAGATTTTTATTTTCCTCATCATTTCCACAACCATTAAGATTTTGAAAATTAACCTCAGAGTTACTAGAAAATTCATCCACCTTTTGTTCATTTATTATGGTGGCTAATCTATTTATTTGAATTTCTAGATGAGATATAACTTGATCCATGATAAATTGATTTTCCATTAAAACTTCCATAATTTTCTCTAAGGCACCAAGTCTTTCCTCTTCTTCATTTGATAATTCTTGTGGAATTTGAGGTTCTGGATCCGAATATGGATATGGATATGGATATGAACTTAGATAAGAATTTTCATAAGTTGGAAAAAATTGATTTACTTGGTGTGCATTAAAATATTCGTAGGGTTCTTGATTCCAAGCAAAATTATTATTCCAACTATAATAAAAAATCATTTTCCACAAATAACAAAATAAATAGACAACTAACCACGAAAGTCGTACAAAAAAATATTAAAAAAAACAAAAAAACTAAACTACTATTTTTTTATTTTTTAAAAAATAAATATGGAGATACGAAGAACCAAAGAAAGCGCATCAACAAAATTTTTATCTTTTCGCTCCTTCGATCCGCTTTAATAATCCTAAAAAAATTATAGGTAAAATTAATTTGAATAAATAAAAATTAGGGAATAAATAGAAATTAATTCTAGTCCTCGGCAGCGGCGCCAAAAACTTGATGTGATAAAAATATGTAACTGCAAGTGTATAGTGTCGAATTGAAGAACTAGCAAGTACAACTCGAACCCACATAGACTAAATTAATTTTAATATTTCCTTAATATCTATTTTAGGCGAATTAGAAATAAAGATTGAAAATTGATTAACTAGCTAGAATATGAAAACTAATAATGTGGAAACAATTTAGGAATCTGAATCCATTAAATAATAAACATAACATATAATTTAATCTCTTCTATTTTTATAACTCAATTATGATTTTTATATCCCTTCCCTTTAATTTAGTAATTTACAATATTTAACGTGGGCAAGCATAGACTATGAAAATTTAAGGATTAATAATAACCCATCAAAACTTCTTTGAGCAAGCATGAATTATGAAAAACACTTAACTTAACAATAATCTATCAAAACCTCTTAATTAATTTAAAATCACATAAGAACTATAAAATGAAGGTATTTCAATAACGAAACTTGAAGGCGAAATCAATTAAGCATAAAAGCATAAATAATAGAAGAAATGAAAAATATTATCACGAATAATTATTTAATTTCATCTTCATCCTAGATATAAAAAATTAACTAGACATGAAAATAAATTAATAAACTAACTAAAATAAAGAAGAAGTAGAAGATTGAAAATAAATAAGAAAACTCCATTTATTAACGATCTTCCAACAAACGTACAATGAAACGTAGTTTAATTACTCCTACTCCTAAAATCACCCAACCTTCTAGCATAATGTGCATCTACATACCCCACAACTGATATCTGATCTTGTTGTTTCGCAAACATAATCCCATGATGTACAGTGCCTCTCAAGTATCTGAACACCCGCTTAACCGCTTTCTAGTGCTCTCTACCTGGATTTGCCATGTATTTTCTCAATGTGCTGACTGCATGAGCCAAATTTGGTCTTGTACATACCATCACATATATCAAACAACTAACTGCGCTCGCATAAGGCACGTTCAACATATCCTGAATCTCTTCAGCTGACTTCGGATACTATGCTGTAGACAACCTGAAGTGACTCGCCAATGAAGTGTTGACCTGTTTAGCATTAGCTATACTAAACCTCTCCAACACTTTCTCCGCATAATGTTTATATGACAACCACAGCTTACCAGCTATCTTATCCCTACAAATCTACATCCCAAGTATTTTCCTAGTAGCACCCCAATCCTTCATGTCAAACTCTTTTCCCAACAAGCTCTTCAACCTATTGACTTCAACCATACTCTTCGCAGCAATAAACATATCATCCACATACAGTAACAGAAAAATATGGGAACCATCCTAAAAAATCTTCACATAAACATAACAATTATACTCACACCGAGTGAACCCGATCCGGATCATAAAGGAATCAAACTTCTTATACCATTGTCTTGGAGACTGTTTTAGCCCGCATAGTGATTTCTTCAACCTGCAAACCATGTGCTCAGTCTCCGGCTGCTTGAACCCCTCAAGCTGCTCCATGAATATAACTTCCTTCAAATCACCATGAAGAAAAGTTATCTTTACACAAATCTGCTCTAATCTAGATCATAGCTAACCACAAATGCCAAAATATTCCTGATTGAGGTATGTCTAACCACCAGAGAAAACACCTCATCATAGTCAATCCCCTTCCTCTGTGAGTATCTATTTGCTACTATTCGATCCTTAAACCTTTCCCTTTCCTTTTTTGATACAGTTTTTTTCTTCTTGTATACCCACTTGCACCCCACTGGTTTTTTTCCCTCAAGCAATTCTAATAATTCCCAAGTCTTGCTCTTCTTCAATGACTCCATCTCCTCCACCATGGCCTCCATCCGTCTGTCCCTTTTAAGACTAACAATAGCTTCTTGAAAAGTAGACGGATCCCCACTAATAGTAGATAGATCATATGAAACCATATCATCAAACCTATACCTCTCTAGTGGTTTGATAGTGTGTTTGAGTCTCATTGCGGCTATGTTTTCATCTTGCTGCTGTTGATTATCATGTTCCACTAGTGGTGGATTGCCAGTACCACAGCTTTTCATCTCAATTTTTACCCCCTGCTATTGATTGTTTGTGTCTTCCCCAGTCTCAGTTTTTTATCCTTCCTGATGTGTCATAACCATGGAAACTTCATCAAGAACCACATCACTACTAATCACTACTTTCTTTGATTTCGGATCCCAAAGCTTGTACCCCTTCACACCTTTCTTATACCCAAGAAAGATACACTGTTTGGACTTTGCATCAAGATTTGACTTCTCATCACCCGGAACGTGAACATAGGCTGGACACCCAAAGATCTTCATACCTTAGTAATCTACCTCTTTGTATGTACACTCCTCCTGTCCCACCTTATTATCTAGGGCAGTACTTGACGACTTGTTTATAATGTAAACTGTCATAATCACTACTTCTGCCTAGAAATCCTTCGAAAGTCCTGCATTTAACTTGATGCACTGTGCCCACTTTGCTATAGTTCTGTTCATTCTCTCTGCCACCCCATTTTGTTGTGGTGTCTTTCTAACAGTCTAGTGACATTGAATCACATGCTCCTCACAAAACTTCATAAATAGCTCATACTTGTACTCTGTCTCATTATCTGATCTAAGACACTTAATGTGTCTTCCTATTTGATTTACCACTTCAGCTTTCCACACCCTAAATTTTTCTAAAACCTCAGACTTATGTCGCATGAAGTACACCCAAACCTTCTTCAAAAAATCATGCTTAAAAGTCAAAAAAATATAGTGATCATGCTTTTCAAGCTACTCTCACTGGCCCCCAAATATCATAATGCACATAGACAAGTATTCCCTTAAACTGCACCTTACACTATTTTCCCAAGACGTAGAACTTGCAGAAATCTAGCTTGCATGATTTCACCCATTTCAACAGATTTCTTCTATGTAATTCCAGCATCCCACGCGTTCCACCATATACCCCAGCTGTATATGCCACAGAGAAGTATCATCAATATCATTAGATGTAGTGGCAACAGCTCCACCTACAATTGTACTCCCTATCAACCGATACATATTCCCACTAATCTTAGAAGCTTTCATTATCACTAGCGCACCCTTCGTCACTCTCATGGCTCCACCAGCTATTTTGTAGTCACAGCCATTAGAGTCCAGAGTTCCCAATGAAATTAGATTCTTCCTTAAACTTGGAACCTGGAATATGACTCACCTCATTCTGAGTTCTCACAACACCGTCAAATATCTTTATCTTCAATGTGTCTATTCCAATGACATTGCATGAAACATCATTACCCATTAGAACTGTACCACAATTCACAGACTTGTAGGTTTCGAACCACTCCTTGTTAGGCGTCATGTGAAAAGAATATGTTGAATCCAAAATCTATGAGTCTGCAACGTCTGTGTTTGTTGAAACTAACAATATATCCCCATCATCCGATGGCTCTTCCACAACGTTTACAGATTTTGTTGATTCTATTTTATTCCTTATTCCATCACCCTTATTCTTGTATGGACAGTCTTTCTTGAAGTGTCATGTCTCGTGACACCTGAAACACTTATACTCCTTTGGCTTAGGAGTCCTGCTCCTTGACTTCAATTTCCTATGCGATCTTGATTTTTCTCTTTCTAATTTTCTGCCACGTTGCTTTCCCCCTTTTACCACCAACCCTTCACCCAAAATACCCTCGATTTGTTGCTTCCGCTGGTTAAACATCAGTAGAGTAGAAGTGACTTCTTCTAATTATAGAGTCTCTTTTCCCCATAGGAGGGTTGTAACAAGATTATCCATAGAACCCGGTAGAGAAGACAACAACATCAGCGCCTGGTCTTCTTCTTCGAATTTTACTTCAATCCTTAGCAAATCACTAATTATCTGATTGAAGGTATGAATATTTTGAATAAGTTCAGAACCTTCACTCATCTTTAATCCAAACAACTTCTGCTTCAGATATAACTTATTTGTCAATGACTTTGACATATACCTGGATTCCAGTTTACTCCATACACCAAATGGCGATTCATCACTAATCATATGATACATAACCTCATCTGCTAGACATAAATGAATTGTACTTATAGCCTTCGCTTGGAGTTCATCCCAGTCATCAGTCGTCATGGACTCCAGTTTCTTCTTTAACGCCAATCCCTACTGCACCAACATATCCTTTGCCCTCTGTTGTCACAGCCCGAAATTCCCTAACCCATCAAACTTCATCAAGTCAAACTTTATAACCGACAAATTTGATGTCATCGTTCTTCGTATATTCAATCCAACCTAGCTCTGATACCAATTTGTTAGAATTAGAATCACACACACGCACACGACAGTAAAGAATTAACACATAGATTTACGTGGTTCCCCAATTTGGGTACTCCACAGGCAGCTTGTTGTTTTATTGATGCTTTTAGTTACATAGAGTTTTACAATAGATAGTATTTGTGAGATCCCGAATTTTATGAAATGAAAGTATTCAATCTTCTTATAATTATTATGTTATTTAGTAAATGGTTAAATTGATAAAGTTTAAAGTTAAGGGTGATATTTGAAAATTTTACAAAGTAAGCAAGTTGATATAAAATATTCGTTGTGTTGGGGAATATTCGATTGGTCGGGGAATATTCGTTTTAACATGGAATATTCGTTTTAACAGGGAATATTCGTACGACGGCATAATCATTGGTGGAACCCACAACAAAAGTATTGTCATAGTAAGAAAACAAAAAATTATCTTTTTATAAAAATAACGGCGAAAGTGTTACCGTTAAAACTGTTGAACTACGCGGTAGTAAAAGTACAGTAATACGCGTGGTTGGATAGTAGCACACAGTATTGATTATTGATGCTTACGTAAAAAGTCACTCAGTTATACTCAGTTATTACTACAGTAATTGTTGCATCATATCTCTCATATTATTGATTCAATTATTGTCACAATATCATCTGTATAATATGTTATATTATTAAATCAATAATTGAGACGACAAAGACATTCATATTATTATTTGCAATATTGACAATGTCTAGAAGTTCTCTCAAGGAGAGGTTTGGTCACCTAATTGCTCGCCAATAAGGAGAAATCCTTATCAGAAAGCCCCCTCTTTCCTGGGAACGACATGGTTGTTAAATATTGTGCATTATAATATTAATGATGAATAAGTTCGTGTTGACTAAAGATGAAGTTGTTAGTTCCATTGTGTTGGGATTATTAGTGTTAATGGAAATCGACATCTATTTCGATAATAATGGATGTCTGGAGGTTATATTGACCAATCGGGTAATTAAGCGGGCAAATGAGCAATTAATTGTTATTAATTCACATGCTTATAACTATTTGTTCATATGTGTATACTATTGATTCACATGATTTACTATTAGGGGAGTTGGTGCAAGATTGATAATATTTGCATGAATAAGTTAAAAATGGAGGTATAGATGGAGGTACTATACTGTAATTAGTTTTTTCACATGATTATACTATTAAGTCACATGAATGAACTATTAATTCACATAATTTACTATTAGGGGAGGTGGTGCAAGTTTGATAATACTTGCGGGACTAAATTAAAAATGAAGAAAAAGAGGATGGTATTATATTATAATATTTTGAGCCCCAAAATGTGCAATTATTGAAAATATATTTTTCAATAAACAGAAGCTCATTCTTTCTTCATTTCTCACTAATTCACTAAGTCTCACAAGAGCAATTATAAGAGAAGCTATAGAGAGAGAAAGTTATAGAGAGAAAGAAGAAGCGAAGTTTGCTACTTCACTATTCCAGTATCCAGTTTCTTCTAAGGTAAGGGGTATTATTCATTCGTATTCATGAAGAGAGTTATTTTCTTTCAATACTCGTAAGGGTTGTTATTCGATTCTTTATTATTATATTGGAATAACCTGTCTATGCGAAGTACCGCATACATGGTAAAATTCTTCTGTTATTGCATTCTTTATTATTCTGTTAGAATAACCTGTCTGTGCAGTCTATCGCATGCCTGGTGAATTCTTCTGTTATTCCATTCTTTATTATTCTGTTTGAATAACCTGTTTGTGCGGTCTATCGCATGCCTGGTGAATTCTTTTGTTATTCCATTCTTTATTATTCTGTTGGAATAACCTGTCTCTGCGGTCTATCGCATGCCTGGTGAATTTTGTTGTTATTCCATTCTTAATTATTCTATTGGAATATCCTATCTGTGCGGATTACGCATGACCTGGTTCCCTTCTTTATTATTCTGTTGGAATATCATGTCTGTGCGGATTACGCATGACCTGGTTCCCTTCTTTATTATACTGTTGTAATATCTTGTTTGTGCGGATTACGCATGACCTAGTTCCATTCTTTATTATTCTGTTGAAATAAGCTGTCTATGTTGACTACCACATGCATGGTGAATGATCCTTCATATTCATTCCTTATTAAATTGTGGAAATGATTTGTCTACGTGGATTACCGCATGGCGGGCGAAAATCCATTTGCAGTTTCATATATTCTGTTATACTCAGTTGGTTAAAGTTTTGGCTTCTATACTCCATGAAATTAGTGTAATATCCTTGATATTTGCGCTTCATCCAATATCTTTTCATGGAAATATTCTTCTGAGCATTCTTGAACTTGTTTTATTGAATTCTTATATCATTGTCATCATCATCATGTTTATAATATGTTGAAAGTCATCTGTGGCCTATAGTATGGACTTGGTATGATTATGACTAGGGATTATTCGGTATAATCATGACCGTAATGTTACAAATGATGTGGTAAAAGTCTTCATTGGCCATAGTGCATTGATGGACACTTGTTGGCATGATCATGACCATTAATGAATACACAAATATCCTTGGCCCATAGTGCATGGATAATACACGAATATCCTTGGCCCATAGTGCATGGATAATTTGTGGTCGTGATACAAATGAATATCCTTGGCCGTAGTGCAGGGATGACGTGGTTTATTTATTAAACTGAGTCTCAGTGATAAAAGTGATGAAAAACCTTTTAAATCATAGAAGATAGTAGATTTTATTCTCTACTTGACTCTTCTAATGGATTGCTTGTTTCGCTACAGTTAAACTTGATGTTGGTTATATTTTATCAGTTTAACACTATTGAAGCCTAACGATAAATTAGTCTGCATTATCTTAGTTATAATATTTCTTAATGGGCTAGTTGAGCTACCCTTTCTTTCACTGTTCTCTTCAGGAAATGAGAATATAGCTGGGACGAGTCGGGGAATAGATTGATGGTCCAGATGGTTGTTTTAGTAGTCCTCACTATTCTATAAAATAATGTGACAATAAATGTAATGAGGACTTCATTGAGTGTGGATATTGTCTAGAAGACAATATTCGTTTAAAAACTCAGCTATGTTTTGTCGTATGTTACACGACTGTTGTATAATTAAGTTGTATTTGTATTCAGTACCATGTATTTGGCGCCCAAGATGGGTGATGTATACCTGTTTTGGGGGCATCACAGTTGGTATCAAAGCTTAGGGATATGATCCCTGGCTAAGATGTGAGACTAGAACTAGGAGGGGAGAGACGGGAAATTTCTTCGCTAATATGATCTACCTAAGTTTATTTGGTATTTATTGGTCAGTCAGAATATAGGGATAATATGTGATATGTCAATTAACCCTTGTTTTGTGGCAGTGTTTGAAAATGGCATCTGAAAATGTCGAGATAAGCAATGAAGCACATGAGACCGTTGAGTCACTAACGATCAATACAAAGGATAATGTGCAACAAGAAGACAATAATCCTCATGTAAACAATAACACCGATGAAATGGTGAACGATGAGATGTTCAGAAGCTTTATGCAATTCATGCAACATCGGGCGAGAGCGACTCCTGTTCAAAATGCAGGAGGAAACACTGGCAACTCTCGGATGGTCATCGCTAAGCAGTTCAAGGAGCTAGTGTGAAGCCCCAAAAATAGGTATACATCACCCATCTTGGGTCGCCAAATACATTGTACTAAATACAAATACAAACTTAATTATACAACAAGAGCTGAGAGTTTTTACATGAATATTGCCTCATAGACAATATCCAAACTCAAATTCAATTCTCACTACATTTATTATCACACTAAATCGTGAGGACAACTACAGCCACTATCTCGGACCATCACTCTGTTCTCCGACTAGTCCCCGCTATGTTCTCATTTCCTAAAGATTACAATGAAAGAAAAAAGGGTGAGCTCAACTAGCCCAGTAAGAAATATTATGACTAAGATAATGCAGAATAATTTATCGTTAGCCTTCAACAGTGTTAAACTGATAAAATATAACAAACATCAAGTTTAACTGCTACGGAATAAGCATTCCATTAGAAGAGTCAAGTAGAGAATAAAATCTACTTTCTTCTATGATTTAAAAGGTTTTTCATCACTTTTATCACTGAGACACAACTTAATAAATAAACCACATCATTCATGCACTACGGCCAAGGATATTCATTAGTATCACGACCACAAATTATCCATACACTACGGGCCAAGGATATTCGTGTATTCATCAATGGTCATGATCATGCCAACAACTGTCCATCAATGCACTACGGCCAATGAGGACTTTTACCACATCATTTGTAATATTACGGTTATGATTATACCGAATAATCCCTGGTCATAATCATACCAAGTCCATATATGCACTACAGGTCACAGATGACTTTCAACATATTATAAACATGAGGATGGTGACAATGATATAAGAATTCAATAAAGCAAGTCCAAGAATGCCCAGAAGAATATTTTCATGAAAAGATATTGGATGAAGCGCAAATATCAAGGATATTCCACTAATTTCATTGAGTATAGAAGCCAAAACTTTAACCAACTGAGTATAGTAGAATATATGAAAATGCAAATGGATTTTCGTCCGCCATGCGGTAATCCACATAGACAGATCATTTCCACAATTTAATAAGGAATGAATACGAATGATCATTCACCATGCATGTGATAGTCCACATAGAGAGGTTATTCCAATAGAATAATAAAGAATGGAATTAGGTCATACGTAATTCGCACAGACAGGATATTCCAACAGAATAATAAAGAAGGGAACCAGGTCATGCGTAATCCGCACAGACAGGATATTCCAACAGAATAATAAAGAAGGGAACCAGGTCATGCGTAATTCGCACAGACAGGATATTCCAACAGAATAATAAAGAATGGAATAACAGAAGAATTTTACCATGTATACGGTACTTCGTATAGACAGGTTATTCTAACATAATAATAAAGAATAGAATAACAACCCTTACGAGTATTGAAAGAAAATAACTCTCTTCATGAATACGAAGGAATAATACCCCTTACCTTATAAGAAACTGGATACTAGAATAGTGAGGTAGCAGACTTCTCTTCTTCTTTCTCTCTATAATTTCTCTCTATAATAATTGCTCTTGTGAGACTTAGTGAATTGGTGAGAATGAAAGAAGAATGAGATTTTATTTATAGGAAAATATAGTTTCTATAATTGCACATTTTGGGGCTTTAAATATTACAGTATAATTCATTCCTCTTTTTCTTCATTTTTAATTTAGTCCTGTAAGTATTATCAAACTTGCACCACCTCCCTTAATAGTAAATAATGTGACTTAATAGTTCATTCATGCGACTTAATAGTATAATCATGTGAAAAAAATTAATTACAGTATAGTACCTCCATTTTTAACTTAGTCATGCAAGTATTATCAATCTTGCACCACCTCCCCTAATAATATATGAATGTGAATCAATAGTACACACATGTGAATAAATAGTTATAAGCATGTGAAATAATAGCAATTAATTGCTCATTTATCCGATTAATTACCCGATTGGTCAATATAACCTCCAGACATCAATTATTATCAAAATAGATGTCGGTTTCCACCAACACTAATAATCCCAACACAATGGAACTATCAATTTCATCTTTAATCAACACGAACTTATTTATCATTAATATTATAACTCACAATATTTAACAACCATATCATTCCTAGAAAAGAGGGGGCTTTCCGATAAGGATTTCTCCCTATTGACGTGCAATTAGTTGACCAAACCTCTTCTTGACAGAACTTTTTAGACATTGTCAATATTGCAATTAATAATATGAATAACTTTGTCGTCTCAATTATTGATTTAATAATATAAAATATTATGCAGATGATACTGTGACAATAATTGAATCAATAATATGAGAGATATGATGCAGTAATTACTGTAGCAATAATTGAGTATAAATGACTGACTTCTCACGTAAGCATCAATAATCAATACCGTGTGCTACTATGCAACCACGCGTATTACTGTACTTTTTACACAGGGTAGTTCAACAGTTTAACGGTAAAACTTTCGCCGTTATTTTTATAAAAAGATAATTCTGTCGTTTTCTAACTACGACAGTACTTTCGTTGTGGGGTCCACCAAAGATTGTGTCGTCGTACGAATATTCTCTGTTAAAATGAATATTTCCCGACCAATCGAATATTATATAACCACTTGCTTACTTTTCAAAACTTGTAAATAATGCCCACAACTATAACATTATATCATATCCACACCATACTATTTAAAAATATATTTCGAGAAAATTTAATCTTTATTTATAAAAGTTGGGGTCTTACAACCTCCCCTTCTTATGAAATTTTGTCCTCGAAATTAGGGTGTGTACCTGGTATGTCGAAGAGGTGAGGATACCTTGACTTCATTTCAGATTCTAACTCCTAGGTCATTTCCTCAACATCGTGGTTTCTCTACAAAACTTTGACTTGAGGTATAACCTTGGAGCGTAGAATATGATCCTTCTTATCAAAGATTTTAACAGGTAACTCTTCATACGTTAAATCTTCCTCTATCTTGTCTGGTTCTAATTCAATAATGTGGTTCGGGACTTTCACATATTTACGTAACATAGATATATGAAAAATGTTATAAACACGAGACGTACTTGGCAGTAAGGCGAGTCTATAGGCCACAGTTCCTACTCGATCGAGGATTAAAAATGGGCCAATGAATTGAGGATTGAGCTTTCCTCTCTTTCCAAATCTTGTAACTCCTTTCCATGGAGCAACACGTAACAACACAATATCTCCAATATTTAATTCCACGTCCTTTCGATAAAGATCAGCATAACTCTTTTGTCCATCTTTTGAGGTTTTTATACGTTGTCGGATCGTTTGAATCTTTTTTGTAGTCTTACGTACCAACTCCGGTCCCAACAAGATTATTTCACCCATCTCATCCCAACATACTAGAGAACGACACTTTCATCCATACAACGCCTCAAATGGAGTCATGCCATTACTTGCTTGATAACTGTTGTTGTAGGAAAACTCCACCAATGGTAAAAACTTGTCCTAACTTCCTTTGAAGTCAAGGACATAGAGTCTTAATAAATCTTCAAGAGTTTGAATAGTCCTTTCCGTCTACCCGTCTGTTTAAGGATGATATGCCGAACTAAATCGTAAATCTGTGTCCATAGCTTTTTGCAAACTAACCCAAAATCTTGAAGTGAATCTTGGGTCTCGATCAGAAACTATAGATACTGCATACCATTCAATCTTACATTCTCGTTTATGTACATACTAGCAAGACGTTCAAGTGTATAAGTTTCTCGTATCGGTAAGAAATGAGCAGACTTGGTCAATCTATCAACAATGACCCAAATCGCATCTATGCCTTGAGAAACCTTAGGAAGACCGATAATGAAATCCATGGTAATGTGTTCCCACTTCCATTCTAGAATTTCAAGTGGTTGCAATGGACCTTTTGGCACTTGATGTTCCGCCTTGACTCGTTGATAAGTTAGACGCCTTGAGATAAACCCAGCTATCTCTCTCTTCATATTGCTCCACCAAAATGTAAGTCGAAGATAACGATACATTTTGGTACTCCCAGGATGGATTGCAAACGGTGTGTTGTGCGCCTTCATCATGATTTTATACTTTAAGTAAGAATCGTTAGGAACACAAAGTCTAGATTTGACTCGAAGTATTCCTTCTTCATCAATTCTTGCTTCTGAAATAGTACCTTCTTGCACTTTCTTCCTCATACGCGTCAGCTCCAGGTCTGTTGCTTGAGCAGCTTTAACTTTATCGATTAAAGTCGGTTCTACTCGTATATTCGCCATCATCACATGGGTCCCTGGAGTATTTAACTCTATCTCCATCCTTTGTAAGTCATATAAAATGGGCCTTTGCGTTGACAATAATGCGCTCGTACCCGCATATGATCTTTTACTCAATGCATCAGCTACTACATTCGCTTTTCCAGGATGGTATTGAATGGTATGATCGTAATATTTCAATAGCTCAAGCCATCGTCGTTGCCGCATGTTGAGTTCCTTTTGAGTGAAGAAATATTTAAGGCCTTTATGATCCGTATAGATCTCCACCTTCTCTCCATACATGTAATGCCTCCAAATCTTAAGCGCAAAAACGACAGCTGCTAACTCTAGATCATAAGTTGGATAATTCCTCTCATATTCTTTGAGTTGTCGTGAGGCATAGGCTATGAATTTCCTATTTTACATGAGAACACATCCTAACCCTTTGCCTGAAGCATCACTGTAGATGACAAATCCCTCCGAGCCAGATGGTATTGTCAGAACAGGTACTAAAATAAGCCTCATCTTGAGTTCTTGAAAACTCTTCTCACATTCCTCGCTCCAACCGAATTTTGTATCTTTTCAAGTAAGTTGAGTTAATGGAGTAGTGATTCGAGAAAACCCTTCTACGAAACTCCAATAATAACCAGCTAAGCCGAGAAAGCTACGTACTTCGGTCACTAACTTAGGTTTCTCCCAACTTTGAATTGCTTCAATCTTTGACGGGTCTACAGATATTCCATGATTTGATATCACGTGCCCAATGAATGCTACTTCCTCAAGCCAGAACTCGCATTTCTTTAACTTGGCATATAACTTGTTTTCACGAAGCTTTTGGAGTATCAGCCTCAAGTGTTACTCATGATCTTCACGGCTTTTGGAGTAAATGAGGATTTCATCAATAAAGACGACCACAAAGTGATCCAAATATTCTTTGAATACTCGATTGATCATATCCATGAAGGCAGCAGGAGCATTAGTCAATCCAAAAGACTTGACTAGGAATTCGTAATGCCCGTACCGAGTTCTGAAAGCAGTCTTTGGAATGTCATCAGTTTTAATCTTTAACTGATGATATCCGGAACAAGATCGATCTTTGAAAAGAATTTTACGCCTTGCAACTGGTTTAACAGGTCATTAATGCGAGGCAACGGGTACCTATTTTTGATGGTGACATGATTTAACTCCCGATAATCAATACAAAGTCGCATACTTCCATCTTTCTTCTTCTTGAATAGAACAGGAGCACCCCAAGGAGACGTACTAGGATGAATGAAACTGATGTCTAACAATTCCTGTAGTTGGGTTTTTAACTCCTGAAGTTCAATAGGAACCATTCGATATGGGGCTTTAAAAATAAGTTTTGTACCAAGTTCAAGGTAGATACCAAACTCAATTTCACGCTCCGGGGGTAGGCCAGGAAGTTCTTCAGGGAATATGTCAGGGAATTTATTAACAATAGAAATATCATTCAAATCTGACGCATTTTTGTTTAAATTCGTGACATGAGCTAAGAAAGCTTGACATCCGTTTTTTAATAAACGAATAACTTTATGGCTTGAGATGACAGTAATTGATTTTAATGGTTTGGTTGCTTGAATTTGTATAATAGGTTGGTTAGGAATATGAAAGCTAACAACCTTACGAAAACAATCAATTTTCGCATGATGAGTAGTTAACCAATCAATCACTAGAATCACGTCAAACACAAGTATTTTCAATGAAATAAGATCGACATGTAATGTGAGGGTACCGATTTGAACCAAACAAGACTTTTAAACAGTGGATGTAATGAAGGTTTCTCCCAACAGAGTTTTAACAGATAAGTCAAAGTCTAATTTCTCTGGAGTCAAATTTAAACGCTGAGCGCAAGTAAGAGAAATAAAAGAATGGGTAGAACCGGTATCAAATAAGATATAGACTTCGCTAGAGTTTATGATAAGCTTACCCGTGATGACCTCATTCGGTTTCCTTGCTTTTTGGGAGGTCACAACAAACGCTCTCCCTTAAACTACCGGCTTTGACTTTTCTGGGACGGCCTTTGGTGCCTCTATCCCAGCTGGACTTGTCTTCGGTGCCTGATAAAATCGGGCCAGGTGACCTTCTCTTCCATAATTATAACATGTTTTGGACGTCATCGCGCAGTTTGGACTGATGTGTCCCTCCCCTCCGCATTTGAGGCATATGATAGGTGGTCGCTCTCCTTCCTTAACAACGGGTGTTGGTGCTGACGTCTTTCCATCATTGTTAAATCTCCTCTTCTTGAAATGTCCACTCTTATTGTCTTGGCCATGATTACCACCGAAGTGGTTACCATTTCTGGCATGTTGATTTCCTCTAAGTTTGTTGTCACTGCTTCGATGACTGCTACCACTGGTATTATCATTTGGTCGTAGAATATTCTTGTTGTCGGGGAATATTCGTACGACGGCGCAGCCATTTGTGGGCCCCATAACAAAATAACTGTCAGATGAAGAAAATGACAAATTTGAATTTTTATAAATAACGGCGTAATCGTTACCGTTAACATTGTTGGATTACCTGGTGGTTAAAATACAGTTATACGCGTGGTTGCACAGTAGCATACGGTATTGCACAGTATTGTTGAATTATTGATCCTTACGTAAGAAGGCACTACTCAATAATTGTTACAGTAATTACTGTTCAATATTTTATTTTATTGATTCAATAATTGCTACGTTGATATTTTATATTATTGTTGTTTCAATAATTGTCACTTCACAGTATTTCCCATTATCAGATCAATAATTCATATTATTTGAATAATATTATTAGATAGCATTATTGGCAATGTCTAGAAAGTTCTGTCAATGAGAGGTTTGGTCACCTAATTGCGCGACAGTAAGAAAAAATCCTTATCGAAAAGCCCCCTCTTTCCTAGGAATTGTCTGGTTGTCATAATTGTGATTCTGTAATATTATTTGTGAATAATTAATTATTGATAAGGAAATATTTATTTGATGTGGATATAAATGATGGATTTATTTATGTGGTTATAAATGAAGAAATTAATGATGAGGTGTTTTTTTCAATATTTTTTCGGAATAGAGGCATTAAAGATCAAATCAATGTTCTCAAAGCTCTATTTCATGAATTATAATTTTAATTCGACCGTTGGATCGTTGTGATTTTTGGATATATTATACATATATAAGTTGAGTATATGTCCACAAATTTTGAACCGTTAAAAATGAACGTATGATTTGTTATAAATTTTAAAATGTGTTAAAATCATCAGTTTATTGATTTCAAATATTTTCTGTCTGGAATTTGGAAAAACTTAAAGCTAAAAAGTTGTAAAGAATTCAATTTTGTGTGGAATGGACATAAAATTCGTATTTTTCTGATAAACGGGCTATTTTTTATGAATTATTAAAGTTTTGGAAAATAAAATGATTTTTATTAAAATTGGGTGGGACCCACTTTTGGTTGGTGTTAATACATGTGCTGAATTTTTTTCAAGGATGGCTTACTGGATATTTCAAATTGGGTAGACATAAAAGATTAGAGAAAAAAATAATATTATTTTATTATTTTAGTCTCTTATGGCGTTCTAGCATTTTCCTATAAATAGGTGCTTATGTTAGAATTGAAAAACACACCAGAAATATAAGTTTTCTCTCTCTATATTATCGAGCGTATTTTTGTGAGTATTTAGATACTTGGAGAGTTACTATTCAGTGCAAGTTTCTGTCGGCTTTACATCCGATATTCCAGTCAGAAGTACTGCTCTTTTGAGATAAGAGATTTTAAGGGTTATTATGTTTTTCAGTTTCGTAATTTTTCCGACCCTCAAAAATTCTAGAAAAATTTGAAATGATAATTTGATGAGTTTTCTAGATTGTGTCCAAAAATGACGATTTATGGATGTATAGATTAGGAGTTATGAATTTTATGGGAAAAAACTATTTTAAAAGTAAACCCTTATAACTCCTTGTGGTTAACTCCAAAATTGGTGAAA
The DNA here is from genome assembly GCA_020205505.1 of Panax japonicus. Lineage (NCBI taxonomy): Eukaryota > Viridiplantae > Streptophyta > Magnoliopsida > Apiales > Araliaceae > Panax > Panax japonicus. Next base: position 146,250 of record JAINUV010001017.1, read on the forward strand.
TTTTTATTTGGGAGTACATGTATATAACAGTAGTATACTCTGTAAATTTCGGAATTTTTGGACAAAATTACAGTTTATGATAAATGTCTAAATATTCGGATGTTTTGGTCATATAAAAAATAGTAAATGAGTTTTTAAAATTCTGAGAAAAATATATGTTCAATATGGGACTATATTCTGTTAAATTCCAGAAAAGAAAATTTATTTGTACTGATTTGGTATTTTTCATGAAAATAGACTAGTTATGAGTAAATGAATTAAACATGTTATGTGAAGTAAGAAAATTGAAAAATAGGATTTTATGGCTTGAGAATCATATATAAGGTATATGCAGATTTTTTATGAGAGTTTTGGGTTATTGGTGATGAAATCTTATAAGTTTGGCATTTTAAGATGATTAAATGCATTATTTAGTAAAGTGTAAACAATTAAAATAAATTGTTTATAAGTTTAAGAAATTTTATTCTTTCAATATCATTAAACCGAAATATTGGTATGGATTTTATTGTGAAATTTCTACCTTTTTCATGACGGGGTTACTATTTATGAATTACAATTCATGAGTTACTATTCATGACAAAATTGGTTTCTTTTTCTGACCAAATTATCGTTGATTTATGAATCTTACTCTTGAGATTAAATCTATATGTTGATTATATTATTTTTATTATCATATATAACATTTTTATAACCCTAATGATGATATTTCTCTTTGACTTGAGTGTAAAGATGGGTAGATTATCGGTATGATCGTGACTATGGGTTCTCTTTGGCCAGTAGCACAAAGATGAATTATTGACTGGTATGATCATGACCATTGAATTTATAATTGAATATCTTTAGCTTAAGTACAAAGGTGAATTGATCAACATGGTTATAAATATTATTTATATAAATTCTGAAATGATTATGTATTTCTTTGAGATATTAATATCTTTGGCCTGTAGTGCAAAGATGAATTATTGATGAATATCTTTGGCCTGTAGTGCAAAGATGAATTATTGTTGAATATCTTTGGCCTGTAGTGAAAAGATGACTTGCTGTTGAATATCTTTTGCCTGTAGTGCAAAGATTAAATGATAATGAATATCTTTGGCCCGTAGTGCAAAGATAAATTTATTAGTATGATTATAAACAGGAACTATGATTTGATATAACCATGATCTTTGATGTTTCAGATAAAGACAGGTAATGAAAATTATCTTCGTCCTAGATGAAAAGAGGAATTTAGAACCACACTTATGATTATGAGTTATTCACATGATTGTAGATCGGAACTGTTGATTGATGTTACAGGGATAAAACATTGTTGGTGGTCTTTTAACATAGAGAAGATAATAGACTTTGTGGTCTATTTAACTCTTCTAATGGATTGCTCGTTCCGATACAACTATGGTTAAAAAATTTTATCATCTACCATATGTTCTAAATCTCTAATTTATTACTGATGAAGGCTATTGATAATTTAATTATCTTTAGTCATAATATTCTTTACTGGGCTAGTTGTGCTCACCCTTTTGCTTCACAATTTATTTCAGGTAATAAGAGTGTAGCTGGGTCGAACGAGGGTAACAGGGAAATAGAACGGTGGTCTCTAACTGTGGAGGTTCTCCATAAGCCGTATAGAAAAGGGTGTTGTATTTTATACATCATTTAGTAGTTATATTTGGTGAATCAAATAGGGTGAGGTGAACCCAACGTTGGAAGGGTGTTTTGCCACTATCATACAAGATGTCTAATGACATACAACCTCGAGTTATCATAAGACATGGTTGTGTACATCCACTTACTGAGTATATCTACAAGCACTACCTATATAATCTTGGTGTTTGGTTGAAGTATAATTCTCGATTAGAGACAGTGGAGATAATGATATGTCAAGAAAAGACTCACCACTAGAAAGAATATGATAGTAATCTTCTCGTTTTTCTTTGGGGTCTATTGGATCAACTAAGGATAATTCTGTGGACATATGATATCTATCATAACCTAGGCATATGGCCTTCCATGTATGAAGGTTTCCTTGAGCACTTCCCAAAGGTTTTAATTTCAAAAACAATTTTTGATTGTACCTTTATGTAAGGTATCAATGTGAGGTGTTGTCCATAGTTGGGACATGAGTCACAGTTGGTATTAAAACTCACAATATATGTGTTGTTGTATTTTGCACGACAATTGTAGTAATAAAGTTGTAGTTTTTTTCTGTACCATATATTTGGTGACTCAGAATAGGTTGGATGGGTTGGACCTATTTTGGGGGTGTCACAAATTAGATATTGACGTATCTCGGGTTTCAAACCTCTTAGAAACATCCGCGTCATTCTCTCCTCATTATCAACCAAGTGAGACGTAAACCAGGACAACTCGGCAAACTTAGCTTCGTACTGTGACACGGTCATATTGTTATGCTCCAACTTGATGAACTCTACCTCTTTCATATGACGAATACTTTCGGTGAAGTACTTGCCGTTGAATAGTTCTTGGAACTTCTCCCAAGACAACTTCAGTGCGGCAGGTTGAGTACGCTTTACCGATTCCCACCAGTAATCTGCCTCTCCTCGCAACATAAAGTTGGCAAAAGAAATCTTTTGCTCCTCAAAGCATCCTAAGTAATCAAATATCTTGGTGATCTACTTTATTCACGCTTCCGCCTTAAGTTGTTTTGGCTCTCTAATAAACTCTGATGGTCCCAGCTCTTTGAACTATTTAGCGGTGACCGTCCGAGAGTTTCCAGTGTTTCTACCTACATTTTTTACAGGAGCCACTCTCGTCTGATGTTGCATGAATTGCATAAAGCCTCTGAACATTCCATCGTTCATCATTTGGTCAGTGTTGTTATTTGTATGAGGATTGTCGCCTTCCTGATGCACATTATCATGATTATTGATCTGTGGAGACTTAACGGTCTCCTGTGCTCCATTTTTATTCTCAACATTCTCGGATGTCATTTTCAAATATTGCCACAAAACAAGGGTTAATTAACATGCAACATTTTATCTCTATACTCTGACCGACTAATTAAATACCAAATAAACTTAGGTAGGTCATACTAACGAAGGAAATTCCCCGTCTCTCCCCTCCTACTTCTAGTCTCACATCTTAGCCATGGATCATATCCCTAAGCTTTGATACCAACTATAACGCCCCCGAAATAGGTATACATCACCCATTTTGGGTCGCCAAATACATGGTACTGAATACAAATACAAAATTAATTATACAACATGAGATGAGAGTTTTTACACGAATATTTTCTTATAGACAATATCCAAACTCAAATTCAATCCTCACTACATTTATTATCACACTAAATCGTGAGGACTACTACAGCCACCATCTCGGACCATCACTCTGTTCCCCGACTAGTCCTAGCTACGTTCTCATTTCCTGAAGAGAACAATGATAACAAAAAGGGTGAGCTCAACTAGCCCAGTAAGAAATATTATGACTAAGATAATGCAGAATAATTTATCGATAGCCTTCAACAGTGTTAAACTGATAAAATATAACAAACATCAAGTTTAACTACAGCGAAATAAACAATCCATTAGAAGAGTCAAGTAGAGAATAAAATCTACTATCTTCTATGATTTAAAAGGTTTTTCATCACTTTTATCGCTGAGACTCAGCTTAATAAATAAACCACATCATCCATGCACTACGGCCAAGGATATTCATTAGTATCACGAACATAAATTATCCATGCACTACGGGCCAAGGATATTCGTGTATTCATCAATGGTCATGATCATACCAACAACTGTCCATCAACGCACTACGGCCAATGAGGACTTTTACCACATCATTTGTAACATTACGGTCATGATTATACCGAATAATCCCTGGTCATAATCATACCAAGTCCATATATGCACTACAGGCCACATATGACTTTCAACATATTATAAACATGAGGATGATGACAATGATATAAGAATTCAATAAAACAAGTTCAAGAATACTCAGAAGAATATTTCCATGAAAAGATACTAGATAAAGCGTAAATATCAAGGATATTCCACTAATTTCATGGAGTATAGAAGCCAAAATTTTAACCAACTGAGTATAATAGAATATAAGAAATTGCAAATGGATTTTCGTCCGCCATGCAGTAATCCACGTAGACAGATCATTTCCACAATTTAATAAGGAATGAATACGAAGGATCATTTACCATGCATGTGGTAGTCCACATTGACATTTTATTCCAATAGAATAATAAAGAATGGAATCAGGTCATGCGTAATTCGCACAGACAGTATATTCCAATCGAATAATAAAGAAGGGAACCAGGTCATGCGTAATCCGCACAGACAGGATATTCTAACAGAATAATAAAGAAGGGAACCAGGTCATGCGTAATCCGCACAGACAGAATATTCTAACAGAATAATAAAGAAGGGAACCAGGTCATGCGTAATCCGCACAGACAGGATATTCCAACAGAATAATAAAGAATGGAATAACAGAAGAATTTTACCATGTATGCGGTACTTCGCATAGACATGTTATTCCAACATAATAATAAAGAATGGAATAACAACCCTTACGAGTATTGAAAGAAAATAATTCTCTTCATGAATACGAAGGAATAATACCCCTTACCTTAGAAAAAATTGGATACTAGAATAGTGAGGTAGCAGACTTCTCTTCTTCTTTCTCTCCATAATATCTCTCTATAATAATTGTTCTTGTGAGACTTAGTGAATTAGTGAGAATGAAGGAAGAATGAGCTTCTATTTATAGAAAAATATAGTTTCGATAATTGCACGTTTTGGGGCTCGAAATATTACAGTATAATACTTTCCTCTTTTTCTTTATTTTTAATTTAGTCTTGCAAGTATTATCAAACTTGCACCACCTCCCTTAATAGTAAATAATGTGACTTAATAGTTCATTCATGTGACTTAATAGTATAATCATGTGAAAAAACTAATTAAAGTATAGTACCTCCATCTATACCTCCATTTTTAACTTAGTCATGCAAGTATTATCAATCTTGCACCACCTCCCCTAATAGTACATGAATGTGAATCAATAGTACATAATGTGAACAAATAGTTATAAGCATATGTAATAATAGTAATTAATTGCTCATTTATCCGATTAATTACCTGATTGGTCAATATAACCTCCAGACATCAAGTATTATCGAATTAGATGTCGGTTTCCACCAACACTAATAATCCCAACACAATGGAACTATCAATTTCATCTTTAATCAACACGAACTTATTTATCATTAATATTATAACTCACAATATTTAACAACCAGATCATTCCCAGGAAAGAGGGGGCTTTTCGATAAAGATTTCTCCCTATTGGCGCGCAATTAGGTGACCAAACCTCTTCTTGACAGAACTTTATAGACATTGTCAATATTGCTATTAATAATATGAATAACTTTGTCGTCTCAATTATTGATTTAATAATATAAAATATTATGCAGATGATATTGTGACAATAATTGAATCAATAATATGAGAGATATGATGCAGCAATTACTGTAACAATAATTGAGTATAACTGAGTGACTTCTCACGTAAGCATCAATAATCAATATCGTGTGCTACTATGCAATCACGCGTATTACTGTACTTTTACCACCGGGTAGTTCAACAGTTTAACGGTATTATTTTTATAAAAAGATAATTATGTCGTTTTCTAACTACGACAATACTTTCATTGTGGCGTCCACCAATGATTGTGTCGTCGTACGAATATTCCCTGTTAAAACGAATATTCCCCGACCAATCAAATATTATATAACCACTTACGTACTTTGAAAAACTTATAAATAATTCCCACAACTATAACATTATATCATATCCACACCATAATATTCAAAAATATATTTCGAGAAAATTTAATCTTTATTTATAAAAGTTGGGGTCTTACAGCTGGGACCGCCGGAGTTTTTGGGAAAGCCAGAAACACTTAAGGCGGAGACGTGGTTAAAGCAGATCATCAGATATTTGTTGTCTTGGGATGCTCCGAGGAGCAAAAGGTTCCCTTTGCCACATTTATGTTGCGTGAAGAGGCATATTACTGTTGAGAATCTGTAAAACGTACCCAGCCTGACACACTCAAGATGTATTGGGATAAGTTCCAAGAGTTGTTCAACGACAAGTACTTTCTCGAAAGTATTCGTCACATGAAGGAGGTGGAGTTTATCAAGTTGGAGCAAAACAATATGATCGTGTCGCAATACGAGGCTAAATTTGTGAAGTTATCCCGGTTTGTTTCCCATTTGGTCGATAATGAGGAGTGAATGACGTGGATGTTTCTAAGAGGTTTGAAACTTGATATACGTCAATACCTCATTTCTCACAAACTTTGTTTATATTCAGATGTAGTGAATAGGGCTCAGTTATTGGAGCACGATAATGAGCCAGTCTAACCAAAGGATAACGAGCAACAACATGATAATAATCGTATCAGTGGCAACGACCATCGAAACAGTGATAACCATCGTAGGGGAAATTATCATGCCAAGAATGGTAACCACTTCAGTGGTAATCATGGCCAAGATAATAAGAGTGGAAATTTTAAGAGGAGAAGGTTCAACAACGATGGAAAGATAGCAGCACCAACACCCGTTTTCAAGGAAGAAGAACGACCACCAATTGTATGCTTCAAATACGGAGGGGAGGGACATATCAATCCAAGTTGCACGATGCAGTCCAAAGCATGTTATAATTGTGGAAAAGAAGGTCACCTAGCCCGATTTTATTGTGCACCAAAGTCAAGTTCAGCTGGGACGGTGGCACCAAAAGCGGATACGGACAAAAAAAAGTCGGTGGTTTCAGGAAGAGCGTTTTTCGTAACTTCTCAAAAAGCGAGTAACCCAAACAAAGTTATCATGGGTTAGTTAATTATAAATTTTTGCGAAGTCTATACCTTATTAGATACCGGTTCTACCCATTCTTTTATCTCTTTTGCTTGCGCTCAATGTTTAAATTTGACTCCGGAGAGATTAGACTTCAACTTATCGGTTAAAACTCGGTTAGGAGAAACCTTCGTTACCTCTACTATTTATAAATCTTATTTGATTCAAATCGATACCCTCACATTACTTGTCAATCTTATCTCTTTGAAAATACTTGCCTTTGATGTGATTTTAGGAATCGATTGGTTAACTACTCATCATGCTTTTCGTAAGGTTGTTAGCTTTCATATTCCTAACCAACCTGTTATACAAATTCAAGCAACCAAACCACTAAAGTCAATCACTGTCATATCAAGCCATAAGTAAAGAGTCTCGAGCCTTTATCTGGTGACTTCCTTGTGTGGAATGCACCGAAGCCGAACTTTCCGTAGGGGACCTTATGAATAACGGTGGCAAGTTGATAGGTATCAACGTGACATACTGTCTAAGTCTTGGGATAAGAGTCACAGTTTTGAATGATATTTATATTGTTAATAAGTTTCCTGACGTATTCTCGAAGAACTTCCTAGCCTACCCCTAGAGCGTGAAATCGAATTTTGTATTGACCCCAGTACAAAATCCATTTCTAAAACCCTTAAATATTTCTTCAACTAAAATGAACGTAACATGCGCCAAAGATGTTGGCTCGAGCTGTTGAAGACTACGACTATACCATTCAATATCATTGTGGAAGAACGAATGTGGTAGCAGACGCGTTGAGTAGAAGATCGTATGTGTTTACGAGTACGATATTGTTAACATAAAAAATCCATTTCGTATAACTTACAAATGATGAAGATAGAGTTAAAGACTCTAGAGACCCATGTGAAGATAGCGAATATACGAGTAGATGCGACTTTAATCGATAAAGTTAAAGCCGCTCAAACTACATACTCAAAGCTGATGAATGTGAAGAAGAAAGTTCAAGAGGGCATTATTCTAGAAGCAAGAATCAATGAATAGAGTAAATCTCAACCCTCGATTTAATTGGCCCATTTGAAATCCTCGATGGAGTAGGAACTGTGGCCTATAGACTCATTTTACCGCCAAGTATATCGCGTGTTCATAACATTTTTTACGTATCGATGTTACATAATTATGTGGATGAACCGAACCACGTTATTGAATTAGAACTAGACGAGATAGCAGAAGATTTAACGTATGAGGAGATACGTGTTAAAATCTTGGATAAGAAGGATTATATTCGACGCTCAAAGGTTATACCTCAAGAGTTGGAATATGAAATGAAGTCAAGGTATCCTCACATCTTCGGCATACCAGGTATGTACGTAAATTTTGAGGGCTAAATTTCATGAGGGGAGATTGTGAGATCCCGAATTTTATGAAATAAAAGTATTCAATTTTCTTATAATTATTATGTTATTTAGTAAATGGTTAAATTGATAAAGGTTAAAGTTAAGGGTGATATTTGAAAATTTTGCAAAGTAAGCAAATTGATATAAATATTCGTTGTGTCGGGAAATACTTGTTTTAACAGGGAATATTCGTACGACAGCATAATCATTGGTGGACCCCACAACGGAAGTATTGTCGTAGTAAGAAAACGACAAAATTATCTTTTTATAAAAATAACAGCGAAAGTGTTATCGTTAAAATTGTTGAACTACTCGGTAGTAAAAGTACAGTAATACGTGTGGTTGCATAATAGCACACGGTATTGATTATTGATGCTTACGTAAGAAGTCACTCAGTTATACTCAATTATTGCTACAGTAATTGTTGAATCATATCGCTCGTATTATTAATTCAATTATTGTCACAATATCATCTGTATAATATGTTATATTATTAAATCAATAATTGAGACGACAAAGACATTCATATTATTATTTGCAATATTGACAATGTCTAGAAGTTCTGTCAAGGAGAGGGTTGGTCACCTAATTTCGCGCCAATAAGGAGAAATCCTTATCGAAAAACCCCATATTTCCTGGGAACGACCTGGTTGTTAAATATTGTGCGTTATAATTTTAATGTTGAATAAGTTCGTGTTGATTAAAGATAAAATTGATAGTTCCATTGCGTTGGGATTATTAGTGTTAATGGAAATCGACATCTATTTCGATAATAATGGATGTCTGGAGGTTATATTGACCAATCAAGTAATTAACCGGGCAAATGAGCAATTAATTGCTCTTAATTCACATGCTTATAACTATGTGTTCACATGTGTGTACTATTGATTCACATGATTTATTATTAGGGAAATTAATGCAAGATTGATAATACTTGCATGACTAAGTTAAAAATTGAGGTATAGATGGAGGTACTATACTGTAATTAGTTTTTTCACATGATTATATTATTAAGTCACATGAATGAACTATTAATTCACATGATTTACTATTAGGGGAGGTGGTGCAAGTTTGATAATACTTGCGGGACTAAATTAAAAATGAAAAAAAAGAGGAATGTATTATACTGTAATATTTCGAGCCCCAAAATGTGCAATTATTGAAAATATGTTTTTCTATAAATAAAATATTATTCTTCCTTCAATTCTCACCAATTCACTAAGTCTCACAAGAGCAATTATAAGAGAAGCTATAGAGAGAGAAAGTTATAGAGAGAAAGAAGAAGCGAAGTCTGCTACTTCACTATTCCAGTATCCAGTTTCTTCTAAGATAAGGGGTATTATTCCTTCGTATTCATGAAGAGAGTTATTTTCTTTCAATACTCATAATGGTTGTTATTCCATTCTTTATTATTATGTTGGAATAACTTGTCTATGCGAAGTACCACATACATGGTGAAATTCTTCTGTTATTTCATTCTTTATTATTCTGTTGGAACAACCTTTCTGTGCGGTCTATCGCATGCCTGGTGAATTCTTTTGTTATTCCATTTTTTATTATTCTATTGGAATAACCTGTATGTGCGGTCTATCGCATGCCTGGTGAATTCTATTGTTATTCCATTCTTTATTATTCTGTAGGAATATCCTGTCTGTGCAGATTACGCATGACATGGTTCCCTTCTTTATTATTATGTTGGAATATCTTGTCTGTACGAATTACGTATGACCTGGTTCCCTTCTTTATTATTCTGTTGGAATATCCTATCTGTGCGGATTATGCATGACATGATTCCATTCTTTATTATTCTATTGGAATAACATGTCTATGTGGACTACCACATGCATGGTGAATGATCCTTCATATTCATTCCTTATTAAATTGTGGAAATGATCTGTCTACGTGGATTACCGTATTGCGGGCAAAAATCTATTTGCAGTTTCATATATTCTATTATACTCAGTTGGTTAAAGTTTTGGCTTCTATACTCCATGAAATTAGTGGAATATCCTTGATATTTGCGGTTCATCCAGTATCTTTTAATGTAAATATTCTTCTTAGCATTCTTGAACTTGTTTTATTGAATTCTTATATCATTGTCATCATCCTCATGTTTATAATATGTTGAAAGTCATATGTGGTCTGTAGTGCATAGATGGACTTGGTATGATTATGACCAGGGATTATTCGGTATAATCATGACCGTAATGTTACAAATGATGTGGTAAAAGTCCTCATTGGCCGTAGTGCATTGATGGACAGTTGTTGGCATGATCATGACCATTGATGAATACACGGATATCCTTGGCCCATAGTGCATGGATAATTTGTGGTCGTGATACTAATGAATATCTTTGGTCGTAGTGCAGGGATGACGTGGTTTATTTATTAAATTGAGTCTCAGCGATAAAAGTGATGAAAGACCTTTTAAATTATAGAATATAGTATATTTTATTCTCTATTTGACTCTTCTAATGGATTGCTTATTCCGCTGCAATTAAACTTGATGTTAGTTATATTTTATCAGTTTAACACTATTGAAGGCTAACAATAAATTATTCTACATTATTTTAGTCATAATATTTCTTAATGGGTTAGTTGAGCTCACCCTTTCTTTCATTGTTCTCTTCAGGAAATGAGAATATAGCTGGGACGAGTTGGGGAATGGATTAACGGTCCAGATGGTTGTTTTAGTAGTCCTCACTATTCTATAAAATAGTGTGACAATAAATGTAATGAGGACTTCATTGAGTGTGGATATTGTCTAGAAGACAATATTCGTTTAAAAACTTAGCTATGTTTTATCGTATGTTACACGACTGTTGTATAATTAAGTTGTATTTGTATTCAGTACCATGTATTTGGCGACCCAAGATGGGTGATGTATACCTATTTTGGGGGCGTCACAGTATTTATAGTTACTAATTCTATTTCAATCCTACTTCATATTATGACTCAAATACCCATAATGTCCTTCTAAAAAATGAACCATTAAAACTCAGTCCGCCTACCGGCGCACCCTGCGCCGCTTCCAAACTGTCATTGGTGCGCCCCGCACTACCTATGCAGAACTTGCATCGAGCTTGGCGCGCCTCGCGCCACTCCTAGCCTTGCACTGGCGTGGCCAGCGCTACTCTTGCAGAAACTTTGTAGTCCCTCGCTTCGCTCCGCTCCGCTCTGCACTAGTCATTTTCAGTAGTTTTTATGTTATGAGTCACAAGTTTCAATAATGGACAAAACGAACATAACATGATATTACTTTAAGTTATCCCATGAATAATCTTATTAGAAACAAACATGTGATTATGATTATTTAATCTTAAAATTAATAATCTTAAGATTATAATTCATAAAAATATAGTCTCCAAATTACAATTAGTGTAAACAAACCTGACCTTAGTTTTACATTTGGAAACCTCAAACTCAGTAGTATTTCTTAAATTGTCATTTTATTAGCAATTTTCATTATTAACCTATACTAGGCGGACATACTTGTTATAGATCCAAATAAAAGGGGGTTAAATACAAAGTAAATCACTGAACTTTTTTGATATTTGGGTATTGAGTCCCTTTTTTCCGGTCACCGCAAACTGAGCCCCTTTCTATTCAAAATTTGGACTTTGAACCTCAGGCGCCACATGTGCGTTGACATGCTGACATGGAACACGTGGCAGGTTTGACGTGATATTTAATATTATATTTGACAAGTGTCCGTTACTGGCGTGGCTTCTTTTGAATTTTTCCCAAAAATTTGCATCTCCAAAGATTCAAACTTGCAACCTCTTGTTTGGAACTTTGATCATATGACCGCTAAAGCAACATGAGTCAATAGTTTTAATTTTGCAAGGATTAATATTTATATAAAAACATGAGGTTTCCCCCGTATATTCCTTTCTTCTCCTTCACTAATAATAATAATAATAATAATAATATTACTATTATTAATATATATTTGTATATCAAAAATTTCATCCAATTAAAAAGATCTGAGTTACATGTGTGAAGATAACCACAACATAACTATCAATACAAACCAAACTGATCGAACAGTATTAGAAAGGATAAGTAAATTGATTAACCATCTGAGGAATAAGTTCTATCAAAGTGGCGCAGCGGAAGCGTGGTGGGCCCATAACCCACAGGTCCCAAGATCGAAACTTGGCTTTGATAGTGATTTTATTTTGTTTGGTTTTAAATTTCACCTCACAAGTAAATTGTCAAGAAAAACAGTAGATAGATCATTAAGCTACCTGACTCATTTATGAGAATGACTTATTCATAATTTCATAATATTTTCTATTAATTGGTTCCTCTAATTAGCACCACTAAATCTTGAGATCTATTACAAGTTACATTTTCTACATCCTGGAATGTCTTTGTTTTGCTCCACTAGTAAGAAGTATTTCGCATTCTTCTTGTACATTAATTTATGTAGTTAATTAATTATAAGTTTTAAAGGATCTTGTTAGATAGACAATTAGTATTTTCTTGTACCAAACCAGAGTCACCATGATATTATTATTATTATTATTATTATTATTATTATTATTATTATTATTATTATTATTATTATTATTATTATTATTAGTATTATTAGTGAAGGAGAAGAAATGATATATGGGGGTAATCTCATGTTTTGATATAATATTAATCCTTGCAAAATTTTAACTGTTGACCTATGTTGCTCTAGCGGTCATATGAACAAAGTTGGTTGCAAGTTCAAATCTTTGGAGAGGTAAATTTTGAATTAGGTCACGTGTCTTTCACTCTTTATACCTTATAGGGCAACTAATTCAATAATGAGGAGACATTTAATTGTCACAAAAAAAACTGATGCAACTCCCAAAATGATAGGCACAAAAATAGGTAATATAATAAAACTCCATCAGTAATTTTTATTTTTTAATAAAATCCTAGAATAAGAATGAGGCACCCCCAAAATAGGTATACATCATCCATCTTGAGTCATCAAATACATGGTACAAAATTCAAATACAATCTTAAATATACAACATGAGCTGTGAGTTTTAATACAAACATTGTCTTCTAGACATTCTTAAAACTCAAAATAAGTCCTCGATACATTTATTAACACACTATTTCACAGAATAGCGAGTACTACTAATGCTATCCTCTAGTCCCCGACTAGTCCCTGCTAAGTTCTCATTTCCTGAAGAGAACAGTGAAAGAAAGGGTAAAGCAGAATAAATTATCCTTAGTCTTCAATAGTATTAACTGATACAATATAACAAACATCAAGTTTAACTACAGCGGAACAAGCAATCCATTAAAAGAGTCAAGTAAAAATAAAATCTACTACCTTTTATGATTTAAAAGGTTTTTCATCACTTTTATCGCTGAGACTCAGCTTAATAATAATCCACATCATTGAATCACCCCTGCACTACGGCCAAGGATATTCTTTAGTATCACGACCACAAATTATCCATGCACTACAGGCCAAGGATATTCGTGTATTCACTAATAATCATGATCATGCCCAACAACTATCCGTCAATGCACTACGGACCAATGAGGACTTTTTCCACATCATTTGTAACATTACGGTCATGATTACACAGAATAATCCCTGATCATAATAATATCAAGTTCATCTATGCACTACAGGCCACAGATGACTTTCAACATAATATAAACATGAGGATGATGACAATGATATAAGAATTCAATAAAACAAGTTCAAGAATTAATTTATCCAGGATCCAACGTCCAAATTATCAACATGATACTTCTTTGTGGGGTAAAATTCAAGAATGCTCAGAAGAATATTTCCATGAAAAGATACTAGATGAAACGCAAATATCTAGGATATTCCACTAATTTCATGGATTATAGAAGTCAAAACTTTAACCAATTGAGTATAATAAAGAATAGAATAACAAAAAAAATCACCAGGCATGCGATAGACCGCACAAACAGGTTATTCCAACAGAATAATGAATAACGGAACCAGGTCATGCGTAAATGCACAGACAAGATGTTCCAACAGAATGATAAATAATGGAACCAGGTCATGCGTAAAGCACAGACAGGATGTTCCAACAGAATAATAAAGACCGAAACCAGGTCATGCGTAAAGTACAAACAGGATGTTCAACAGAATGATAAAGAATGGAATACTAACAGAAAAATTTCACCAAGTATAGGTAGCCCGCATATACAGGTGATTCCAATAGAATATAAAGAATGGAATAACAGACTTTCTCTTCATGATACGAAGGAAATAATACCCCTTACGAGTACAAAGTAATATACCCCTACCTTGGAAAGAAGAAGTACTGGATATAGAAGTAGTGAAGTAGCAAGACACTTTTCTTCTTTCTCTCTATAGTTTCTATCTCTTAGAGTCAGTGAATTTGTAAGAAATAATGATGGAATGAGCTTCAATTTATAGAAGAATGGACTGCATAGTAACTAATTCATGAACGGTCCAGATTGATTTAATTGAAACGGACGGTCCAGGATTTAAAACAAAATCTTTTAAATAAATATAATATATTCTATTTATAATCTAATAAAACGAATAACTTTATAAAAGTATTCTGTTTTATATAAAAAGACTTTACTATGCAAAATACTATGCAGGCACTATGCAATACTATGCATAATGAAATATAATATATTCAAATTATTGTCTAATAAAACAAATAACTTTATAAAAGTATTCTGTTTTATATAAAAAGATTTTACTATGCAGATACTATGCAAACACTATGCATAATAGAATATCAATATTCTATTTATAGTCTAATAAAACGAATAACTTTATAAAAGTATTATGTTTTAATAAAAGTTTTTCTGTTTTATTACATTAATAATACAAATAAAACAAAACTCATCATCATTATTTATTCACATTATTAATCGACCAGGTCGTTCCCAGGAAAAAGGGGATTTTCCAATAAGGATTTCTCCCTATTGGCGCGTAATTAGGTGACCAAACCTCTCCTTAACAGAACTTCTAGACATCGTTAATATTGTAAATAATAATATTAATAACCTTGTCGTCTCAATTATTGATTTAATAATATATAAAATATTGTTAATAATTGAATCAAATAACGTGAGATACTATGCAGCAATTACTGTAGTAATAATTGAACAAAATTGAGTGACTTCTCACGTAAACATCAATAATCAATATCGTGTGCTACTATGCAACCACGCGTATTACTGTACTTTTAACACCGGGTACTTCAACAGTTCACGGTAAAATGTAACACCCCCAAAAATAGGTATACATCACCTATTCTGAGTCGCCAAATACATGGTACAAAATTCAAATACAACTTAATAATACAACTGTCGTGTATAATACGACAAAACATAAACTGTAGTTTGAATACAAATATTGTCTACTAGAGATTATACAAACTCAAAAGGAGTCCTCATTACAATTTTATCACACTATTTTATAAAATAGTGAGGACTACTAATGCACCATCTAGGACCATCATTTGTTCCCTGACTAGTCTCAACTACGTTCTCATTTCCTGAATAGAACAGTGAAAGAAAGTGTGAGCTCAACTAGCCTAGTAAGAAATATTATGACTAAGATAATGCAGAATAATTTATCGTTAGCCTTCAATAGTGTTAAACTGATAAAATATAATAACTATCAAGTTTAACTGCAGCGGAACAAGCAATCCATTAGAAGAGTCAAGTAGGGAAAAAATCTATATTCTATGATTTAAAAGGTTTTTCATCACTTTTATCGCTGGGACTCAGCTTAATAAATAATCCAAATCATCGAATCACCCATGCACTACGGCCAAGGATATTCTTAGTATCACGACCACGAATTATCCATGCACTACAGCTTACGATAATCATGTTTTCATCAACGGTCCTGATCATGCATAAAATAATTCATCTTT